>JALPCB010000227.1:0-28133 GCA_026538395.1 Cryptococcus sp. GC_Crypt_3
ATGGGAATAGCAGCGGACAGGACCAGCCTCCGCACGAGCATAATCGCTGGGGCTTTGGACTGGGTCATGGACATCGTCAGAATGAAGTCACCCCGTTCCCGAGTGATGTCGGCAGGGATGCACCGCCAGTACCGGAGAAAGGGAGAAAGGGCAAAGAGCGCGGATCAGCGGCTCCGCCAAGCATGTTGGAGATCCAGCAGATGCAGGCGCGAGACGAGATAAGAAGAACCCAACCTCCACCTCAACAGCACCGACCGCCACCACCCACACAGCACGCACCGTCACCTGATGGATGGTCACTCATCTCCCCACCTGCTCAACCGCCTAGCACAGGCTTCGACCCTCCTTACGATCCCAACTCAAAACCATTACCAATCCCAAATCCCTCTTTCAACGGTACCGCATCCCATCCTTCCACCTCTCCGTCAAGTGCCGGTACACAGATCCCCCTCTATCTGCCTCCAGGTGCAAGACCACCTTCCCCATCCCTTCGCCGCCCTTCATATACCTCTGGGCCACGACATTCACAGTCCAGCGTGTCTTCATCCGCCGCACCTTACGGCACCAGCGTGGAGGGAGAATACGTCGGTCGCGAACGAGGATATTCGATCGCCTCTGCAAACGGATCAACGCGATCCGATCACGAGTCTGGGCCTGTGTATACCAACGCTAATGGTACCACGTTGCCGCCGCACAACCATTCACTGAATCCGCAATCAAATGCGAAGCTGTCTAGACCTTCTTCGCATTTACACCCATCAAGGTCGCCTTTAGCCAATCCTTACCCTACCTCCGATGGCAACGGTTCCACCGTACCAGTTCCGCACCCTTACAACTCGGTCCCTCCCAGCATTTCTCCTGCAGAACAGCTCCCCAATCCAATCAACCAAGCTGATGGGATGGCGCCTGTATCTCTTAATCTGCACAATCTTCCCGCTCGACCTGTAGATGGAGAGCAATTACGCGATGGTGGCAAGGACAAGGATAAGAAGCGATTTTGGGCAAAGGGCTGGGGCGACAAGAAAGGGAAGGGAAGAGATAAGGACAAGGACAGAGACGGTGGAGAATATCTGAGTCGACCGTCAGTAGATGAGTCGAGGCGGAGTGTGGATGGGTGGAAAGAGACCGATTTCCCCAGCCAGTCCACGTCTGCGCACGGACACGAACAAGAGGAGGCAGCACCCAGAGGTCGACTGCTGGGACTGGACTTTGGGGGTGGAAAGCGTGATGGCGGAGTCCAACAAGTCAGCGATGTCACATCGGCTATTCGTGAGTCAAGCTTTGCAGCGTAGTCTACCGCGAGACATAGCTTGCATGCTGAAAGGTCTATTTCCTGTACCAGGCATGCTGTGCGCGACGTCTGATCCTTCTCCCGCAAATATATACGAGGTCTGCGATCGCATCAACCACTCTGACGCCTCCGATTCGATCAGTAAAGAGGCGGCTCGCGCTCTTCGCAAGGAGTTCAAGCACGGCAACGATTCTGAACGTCGCAATGCTGCGAAAGTCTGGCTCCTTCTCATGCGCAATGTCTCTGTCAAGGGCTTCAGAGGTAAGCTGAATAGTCATGAGTTCTTCGCCCAAATTGACAATGATTCGCAGCCCACGTCTGTAACAAGAAATTTCTTGCCGGTCTCGAACCCCTGCTTCTTGCTCCTTCGACCAAACCTCTTTTGACGCCTGCCACGCATAGAGTCGTGACCGACATCCTAGCCGATCTGTCGTACTCTTATGGTATGGAGAAAGGCTGCGACGGTCTGGTAGACCTTTGGAAAAAGGTCAAATTGCCACAAGAGCCTGACTTTGTAAGCTTGACGATACCCAGGATGGGACATTGCTGACACTTGAACAGGGTCGACCGCTCTCTGCCGACCACCCCATTTTCAATCCGGATCCTCTTGTTCCTCCCCATATGCAGCAATCCTCGCCCTTTGAGACGCCACAGCAAACATTAGCTGTCTCGCGCCGAGCTTCGTCGCCCTCGCTTCAGCAGCATAATCTCGTGCCAGGGTTCCCGCCCGGCTCACATCAGCGGGCGCCTTCTCCGAGCCAGTACGGTCCCGGCTATTCTGCGCTTCCGAATCACAACGATGATCTGCGACGCCTAACGGACGAGTGTACGGCAGCAAAGGAGAGCGCCAGAGTATTAAGCGAGGCACTGGTGTACACAAGACCGGACGAGCTTGACCTAAAGCCTGTGATCGGCGTGAGTGTGAACGCGCGCTGTACGGGTCACTCGCTGATCCTGCCTGCAGGAGTTCTACAGGAAGGTGTTCCACGCCCACGAGTCTCTGACTAACCAGATGGACTGGGCGCAAGCTGAGGCTGCTCGTTCTCGAGAACGCCATGCGAGCATGAATCTCGCTGGGTCCGCCGACTCTGATAGCAGTCATCCGCACGAGTCGACCGCGGAAGAACGAGCGCTGGCGACATTGTTCGATGCGCATAGCGCGCTGAGCGAGGCGCTTAGGCAGCACGACGAGCTCGAACGAATGGCCATGGATGAGCGTGAGATTCGAGAGGTGAGCGAGAGAAGCAAAAAGGACACAAGGATGAATCGGAATGTGAGTTGGCACTCACCTAGTGGCTGGTCGAGCATCTGTGGACTGACAATGCATCTTCAGCAACCTGGCATGACTGATGGCCGGGGTAATCTGCTCGCTCCGAACCAGCAGGCTCAAGCATCTTCATCACGATCTCCCTCCCCGCAGCCGCATTCTCGGCTTCCCCTCGAACCCACCACAAACCATGTCACGTCTCCCAGGCAGCTGGAAGTGCCACTGGGAGGTAATGGCCGGTCTCAGGATAGCGGCTCCTCAGGAGTGTTCCGAGGCGGTTATGCTGATAGGTCGCGAACGCCATCCCCCGATCGTCATCCTTTGCCCCAACCGCCCAAATTGACTGCTTCGCCCGGACGAGCAGCATCTCCCTTGGGCAGAAACAAGATGGGTCCGCGCCCGCTTCCAGATCCATTCAAAGGATCGAAGAACGGTAGTCAGGCAAGCCTGGCGGGAGTGCTCAACTCGCCCAATGCCAATAATGGATATGCATCGGGCACCAACTCCAACGGCCCATCACGCAGTGGCACGGGCGATACGAGCAGTGGCATGGGTTCTGGGACTGGGACTGGCATCGGGATGCAGGATGATGAGGTGGACGGGGACGACCTGCCCCTTGTCCCCTTGAAACCCAGTCGAAAAGCCCTCGGCAAACGCCGCGCTGTAGTGGACGAGGATAGTGAGTACCTATTCCTCATTCGCCAAATTGCCGCGCTATACACCTATGGTATCACGATAATGTGCTAACACACTTCAATTGGGATCATCAGACACATTCGACCCGAACGATATGTTCAACCCCGTCCCCAATCCGCGGTCTGGCGCCACTGGTGCTACCGCCAACCCAGAGAAAGATGCGGATAACGCTTCAGAAGAATCCATCACTGCGGACGCGGTGTTTAATCATAAACCCATCGTGTACGCTTATGATGCTTATGAGGAGAGACAGAAGGAGTTGAGGGCGGCGGCGGCGGCTGGAGTCGGTGGGAGTGGAAGTGGGAGTAGAAGATAGAGATCAGAAAATAAGAAGATAAGCAGCTGAAGAAGGGTTGCTTGAGTCTTTACGCAAGCAGCACTCTGCTAGAGGATCAACTCCGCAGAGATCCTCATGACTCAACGATCAGGATTGGGAGGATTGGACTCATACGATACCCTGCATCAATCGATTACTATACTACCAATGACATCTGTGCATAACACCGTAGCTAGCAATCTCATGTAAACTGCGACTGTTGAACGAGCACGCAGCATGGTCTACATCCGACCATTGCCAGACATGTCCAATCAATCAATCAAGCACATTCATTCAATGCTATGGTCGTTGCCTTTTCATCCCGCTCATCAAGTATGAAAAATAGATCACTAGAATGAACGGAATGTTAAATGTCAAAGGACAAGGAGATGAATTGATAGTTGCTACCACTACTACTGCTGCTGCTGCTGCTACTCTCACTACTACTACTACTACTGCTGCTGCTGTTCGGCTTTTTCTCTTTTGTTGTAAAGGTGGGGAGCGAATGGAAAATCAAGATGGTTTCGGCGTTGTTATTTGTTATCGGACAAGGAGAGGTGTGTCAGGGCATGTTCGACTTCGCCCTTCTACTGCTGCCATTGCGAGTATCCGCCGTTCCTCGATTGCTGACCATAGTGACCGCCGTACTGTCCCCAGTCGGGTCCGCCGTACCCACCGCCGTAGGGATAGGTGGAGAATCCTTGTTGTCCCGCACCAGCCTGGCTGTGCTGAGGAACGTTCTGTTGCTGGGGACCAGCGCCGCCCCGGCTGGCCGCCGCTCCGCCCGCAGTGGAAGAAGACTTGAAACCATCTTCGGGGGTAGCGGCTTGTGGTCGACTAGCTTGGCTCGTAGCGGCGTTTGTGGCCGACGGGGTGTTGCCGAAGAAGTTGTGCAAACCTGCCTGAGAGCCGTACGACTGAGGAAGAGAAGCGGAGGCACCTTGCGCCTGCTGCTGACTCTGTTGACCTTGCTGCTGGCCCTGCTGAGCCTTGGAATCACCGTAACGGCTCAGACCGAAGGTCTGGTCATCGTAGCTAGCGCCAGGGGTCGAGTAGGAGGGAGGCACGCCGTAAGGTGATTGTGCCGAAGGTGCGTTCGGCTTGGTGGCTTGCGCCAGCGGGGCCGGCGGGGCCTGGGGTGCAGGCTGACCATACAAGTTGCGTCCCGCAAGGGGGTAGTATTGCTGGAAGCCAGCCTGGGGACCTTGACCATCTGGAACAGCGGCAGTCAGCATCTCATGTTTTCACAACATGCCCCCATTTGATACTCACACTGATAGTAGGGGTTGTAAGGTCCTTGTTGGTAGTAATGACCCAGGTTGCCAACTTGAGAATAGTATCCGGCCTGTTGGTGAGGAGGTTGGCTTGGCGCGGTGGGAGTGTGCGAAGGGGCAGGAGCGGCAGCCTTTGCGTCCTCCACGGGTGGTCGTGGGTAGCCGCTAGCCGCATACGAGTCATAGGACTGAGATTGCACGTCAGCTTCAGCCGCTTCATCTGGTTGAACAAACTTTCACTCACCCTGTGCGCAGCACCGTAGGGGTCGGCGGCCTGAGAGTGTTGGCTCTGCTGGGCAGGTTGGCCAAAGAGGTGTGATTGTTGACCGAAACCGCCAAAAGGAGGATCGTACGGGCTCGAGGCAGCCTGTTGAGACTGGCTCGACTGTTGGTGCTGTTGACTCTGAGCCTCGGTTTGTTGAGGTTGCGAGCCGAGCGGGTTGTAAAAGTCGTGTTGCTGGCGGTAGTACTGGTTCTGTTGAGCTTGTTGCTGGCTATGTTCCTGAGTCTGCGATTGAGCAGGAGCTTGCTGGTGCTGTTGAAGGTACTGGTAGTTCTGCATTTGCTGCTGCAAGGTTTGGTGAGGAGCAGTGTAGCTTTGCTGAGACTGAGTGGCCGGAGCAGCCTGGGCTTGTTGCGTCGCTTGTTGAGAATAGAAAGGTTGCGAAGGAGCGGAGGGCGCTGATGGAGCAGTTGGTGCTGCTGATGCAATGGGAGCGGGAGCTTGCTGAAGGGATTGAACAGACGCAGCAGGTTGGGCGGATCGAATGGGCGAGGAAGCGACTGGTGCTGGTGCAGGAGCCGAGGTAGCTTGTACTGGGGAGTCGGGCTTGACCTCGGGAACCGGAGTCTCAACGCCGTCGCCGTTCAGTCCACCGAAGCTGAGACTGCCAAATTGCATCTCTATAGATGACAGACCACCAGCGACGGTAGGAGGGAGCACGACACCTTGGCCATCTGCATCCTTGAAGCGTTGAGCAGCCCTTGAGCTAGATCGAGGCTGTTGTTGAGCCGCTTGCACACCGGGAGCCGCTTTGGAGACGACGCTGTTGAAACCGGGAGGGCCTTGGTAGGTGGTGGCTGGTTCAGAAGCGGTGGATTGAGCAGGCTTGCTCTCCTCCTTGGCCCACTCGGGTTGTGCGCCGGAACCAGCGATTGCGGGATCGGACTCCCAAGCGTCGGCGCCGTGTTGGGGAACGGGCACTTCCTCGGGCAACAAGTCTTCTGCTTGAGAGCTGGTGAAAGGTTCCTCTGGTGTTACATCCTCGATAGGTGCGGCCTCAGCTTCGACTTCGACAGGCGCGGGAGCATCTCCCCAGGCCTCGATAGCCTCAGCGGGAGTCTCCTCCAACGCCTCGGGTGCGACCTCGGCATCTTCCTGTGCTACCGGCTCATCCGACGTGATCGCTTGCTCTGACTCCGGCTCTGCCTCGGGCTCGGGCTCGGCCACGACAGGCGCGGGAGGAAGAACAGGCTTAGGCTTATCAGCGGGTCTAAAAGCAATGTCAGCATTTTCGAATTCAAGTGATATTGAGATGACGCTTACTTGGCAATTTGAGCCCAAGTCAACTTTGGCTTAGCCGCAGGGACAGTTGAAGGTGCGACAGGAACAGGTTTGTCCAACTCCTTTTGCCAGCCAGAACCACCGGCCTTGGCAGCTTTCTCAAGTTCCTTGGGAGCAGGAGCATCGCCCCAGCCACCAGATCCTGAAAAGTCGTCTCCTCTGCTTGTGTCCGCGACCTTGGCTTTGGTGGCTTCCTCGGTAGCGCTTTCACCCCAAGCTCCCTCGTCGGTAGTGGAAGCTTGCTCAACTTGAGTGGCCCATCCCTCGGTAGTTGTCGCGGTTGTGGTTATTTCAGAAGAGCTGGGCTTGGCGTGTCCGTTCACATTGGCTGCGCCTCCACGTCCACCACGGAATCCTCCTCGACCACCGCGACCACCTCGGAATGGCTCTGTATGTGACATCAGTATAGAGCAGCAATGCAATTCAAGTAAGAACAACGCACCACCACCTCGACCGCCACGTCCTCCTCGTCCACCACGTCCACCGCGACCTCCACGTCCGCCGGAAAAGCCGTCAGCAGCGACAGCGTCCCAACCGCCTGAATCGGCATTTCGGTTGCTGTGGCTCTTGGTTTGTGTCTCCTTGGCGGTCTTTGCGGGCTTCTTTCTGCTAGCTTGGGTGAATTGTGACGCGCGGCCTGTGTATCATAATGACCAGTCAGCATGGAGACTTTTATGAAGGAACGTTAATATCCACCTTCGGTGATCGCTACAGCGGCCTCTTCAACATTTCCCTTTGCGTCTTGCAGGGTGAATGAGAGGTCCTCCTCGTGCCACGAAGGGAAGATTGCTTGCAATTGCGCAAGCTTCTCGTCGTTCGATGCCATTGTTGACAAGGTGAGATGGAAAGGGAAAAGGAAAAGTCGGGTACTTGAGCGTCAGACAGTCGCGAGCTGTATGTCGTGTCTGAAGGTGTGGAGGTGATAATTGGTGTGATAGTCTCCGTCTGTCGCCAATGATGTTTGCTGATACCCACAGGATGCGAGACGAGAGTGAATGAGAAAGAGATGATTGACAAGGACGTTGAAATAGAAGCCCTCCTTAATGATGGTGAATGATGCAACGAGTGAGACGCACAGACACAGCTCGTGCTTCGCTTGGCTTCTCCAAAACATTTTGCCACATCCACGCGGTACCTTCTTATTAGTGCTATAACCCCGCTTAACCCCGTCCTTTCTGCTCACACCGCAACCCCATATCCTATTATCGCCGCCCATTTTACGTCTCTGCTCACGTGATCGTTGCCACAGGATGCATCTTTTGATATTTTTTATCGGTTGAGCAGGTCCACCGGGTCCTGGCTGCTATTATTTTTTCTGTTTGGGAACACCTCTGACTGCTCTTCTACCAAGCGATATCGACACCGCACTTTTACGGCTGTCTCTGCTTGCTCCATCACGCCTCTTATATAGACTCGAGACCACGTCGACGGCATCACACGAGGTCTTCCATCAGAAAGCAGCTCAACAACACTATCTTATACCCTACTTGTACCTCAAAAGCACTCCTCCACCATGTCGTCTGTAGCGGGTTTGCAGCGCATCACGCCGGTGCCCACATCGGCGGACTTTATCGATATCGTCCTCAATGCGACGATGAGGAAGACCCCGACGGGTGAGCTGGAATCTGTTCCAACATGAGTAACGCAGCTGACCATCCTTTGCCTGGCAGTTATCCACAAGAACGTGAGCGACTTCGAATGACGGTTGATATGAAATGTCCTGGATGAGCTAACGAAATGTACCCCTTCAGTTCAAGATCTCTCGTATCAGAAACTGTGAGTAATCCTGCTTCGATCATGCTGCTCGATCGCTGACACTCTGCCTTGCAGTCTACATGCGAAAGGTCAAATTCACCCAAGACACCTTCGATGAGAAGCTTGGAAAAATTGTCTCTGAATTCCCAGTGCTCGACGTGAGTCACTTCCTTGCGCCTAATACCGCTCGAATGACTTGCTGATACTGGCACCATCAGAACTTGCACCCCTTCCTGTCATCTCTCCTTAACGTGCTATACGACAAGAACCATTACAAGCTCGCTCTCGGTCAAATCAACACCGCCCGACACCTCATCTCGCAGGTAGCAAAGGACTACGTCCGTCTGCTCAAATTCGGTGACTCGCTTTACCGATGCAAGCAGCTCAAGAAGGCTGCTCTTGGTCGTATGGCCACCATCATGAGGCGACAGAAAGACCCTCTGGCGTACCTCGAGCAGGTCAGACAACATATCTCCAGGTTACCAGCCATCGACCCCAACACCAGGACACTGTTGATCTGCGGTTACCCTAATGTCGGAAAGAGTAGTTTCGTCAACAAGATCACCAGAGCCGACGTGGATGTGCAACCAGTGAGTTGGTCATTTTGCCATTTTCTGGCAAGAGCTAATCCCATGGCAGTACGCTTTCACTACAAAATCGTTGTTCGTTGGCCATATGGATTACAAATACCTCCGATGGCAAGTCATCGACACCCCTGGTGTTCTTGATCACCCTCTGGAAGAGATGAACACCATCGAGATGCAGTCTATTACTGCCTTGGCACACTTGCGAAGCGCGGTGATGTACTTCATGGACTTGAGTGAGCAATGTGGTTACACAATCGAGGCGCAAGTGAGTTGTCATTCTTCTGTTCGCAATATCATAGCTTATATCGGTTCCAGTGCAAGCTTTTCCACTCTATCAAACCTTTGTTCAACAACAAGCCCACTTTGTTGGTCATCAACAAGATCGATATCGTTCGTCTCTCAGATCTCTCTCCCGAGAACCGTGCTTTCGTCGACACCATCATCGAGGACAAGACCGTCACTATTGTCGAAGCTTCGACTTACTCCGAAGAGGGCGTCATGAACGTTCGCAACATTGCCTGCGACGCTTTGCTTGCTCACCGAGTCGAGCAGAAGCTCAAGGGCTCAAGAATCGAGATGGTCGCGAACAAGATCCACGTCGCAGTGCCTCAAAAGCGCGACGACGTCGAGAGGAAACCGTTCATTCCAGAATCGGTCAAGAACCGAGTCCAGTACGACAAGGAGGATCCCGAGAGGAGACGCTTGCAAAAAGACGACGAGCAAGAGATGGAGATGAACCAAACGGGTGTCTACTCTGCGGACACCAAGAGTGAGTTGGTCGTCCAAATTGCAAGACAGCATGTGCTTATTGTCCGTTCGCAGAGGACTACATTCTTGCGGACTTGGATTGGAAGTACGACACTATTCCCGAATTCCTCAACGGCAAGAACGTCGCCGACTTCATCGACCCCGATATCGCCGAGAAGCTCGATGCTCTTGAGCGCGAAGAGGAGGCTTTGGAGGAGCAAGGCTTCTACCAATCTGACGAGTCTGAGATGGTGAGTTGCGTCAAACGCGAAATGCCCAGAGGTCTGTGCTGATTGAAACGAAATAGATCGACTCGGACGAGGAGGAGTACCGCGAAGCTGCGGACCAGGTGCGCAAAAAGACAGCATCGATCAAGAAGATCTCGCAGGAGAAGAACCACCTGCAAAACCGACCCATCATCCCCCGAAAGAAGCGCCACGTCACGTTGACCGAGTTCACAAACGGCATGCGGAAATCAGGGCACGACCCCGTGGTTCTGGAGAAGCGTGCTGCGCGCATGGTCGAGCAGAAGAAGGAGGCGTGGGAGGCTGCCAGCTCGGCCGCTGGGATGGACGTCGACGCGGCTGGCGACGACGTGGACATGGACGCGGGCTCGGTCGCTGCCTCCAGCGTCAAAGGCAAGAAGGGACGTGCAGGCGCCTTTGACCGTACGCCCAGGACCAATCGTCAATTGGCTGGTCTGGCGAGCTACCAGCAATCCGACAAGGCCAACGAGCTCCGTGACTTTGCCCAACGTCTGCCCAACAGGTTGGCCAAGGCGTCAGAGAGTGACAGGCACGTTCCCATCACCAGGCCCAAATGGATGTTGGCAGGAAAGAGAAAGGGTGGAAAGACCGACCGACGATAGACTATACATCTCACCTCCTGTGTGGCTTTGGGGAGAGGGGGAGCACCGCGTTGCGCTTCGCCCTTTCGGATCTGGTACTTGTATGTATAGTATGTTACGCTTTATACCCAGTGCGATGACTTTATGCTTGATATGGAACGCGAGACAATCATTCATTTCGTTCATTAGGTACACAATCATTAGGGGCGAGCTCATTATTTCGTTGGGGATCGTCTACTCAGACCGGCCCGTACTTCGTCTGCTCAGACGCTCCAGCTTTCTCGCATCTAAATCCTCAAAGTAGTCAAAGAACGCCTTGGCAGCGAGCTCGATGACTTCCACGGTGTTCTGCCACAGTTCACGCTCAACTCCCGTATCTTGAACAAGTGATGTGTGCTGCTGACAGATCTGTGATACTGTAGCTAGATACGAGGACTTGAAGGGGTCGTAGATCGGCTGGTGCGGGCGCGGATAGTATGCTTCCTGATTGAAAACCAATTCGGCCAGACGGTGTGTGCAGCGGTGTAGGTCGTCAGTCGCGTAGGCGCCGGTGGTTATTGTGGTCAAAGGTAGAGTGGTCGTGGCGACCTTGGCCAGAGCTCCGGGAACGAGCCATCGCTGACACTTTGTCAAAAGTCAGCTTCGTTAAATGAATCAGTTGGTTGCGGAGCGCTTACCTGATTGAAATCGAGGATCCAGCACTGGACACCATGAGACCCATTTCCACCCAAGACCAACT
Organism: Cryptococcus sp. GC_Crypt_3; assembly: GCA_026538395.1. Lineage (NCBI taxonomy): Eukaryota > Fungi > Basidiomycota > Tremellomycetes > Tremellales > Cryptococcaceae > Cryptococcus > Cryptococcus sp. GC_Crypt_3. The sequence goes on from JALPCB010000227.1 coordinate 11,084, forward strand.
CTGCATCCCGCCCATTGAGACCTGCCAGCCAATGCATGCGCGCCAGCACCTCCCCCATTCCCCCCGCGACTTGATGCAGAGTGGGCAGCTTAATTCCACCCGCCTCGAGAGTCTGGGCGAGCACTTGATATCGGGCGATATCGAGGGGCGGATCGGACTGGAGAAGAGGCTGAAGTTGTTCCGTCCTCGTGGGAAGTGGCTGGGTACGACCGAGATACAGGCGTAACAAACGTGTTCGACTTTGACCCTCCTTCTCTTTCCCTTGCTCGATCAACTCAGGGGTCCAGAATGACTCTTGATAGGTGTGCGCAATGAATGGGTGGAGTAACGGGATCATCCGCACAGCTATTGTGGATCGAGGAAAGTCTTCCCATAATGCTAATGAGGACGAAGGACTTTTATGCAGGCGTTCATCGACCACAGTCGAAGCTGACCGGACAGCCTGCTTGACTTTCCCCGGTTGATCATCTGCTGCAGGGCGATAGAAGCAGAAGAGTTCTGGTACAATGAATGTCGCGGGGCCATGTGTTTGACGGGTAGCGACGCTCTTGCACATCTCCATATAGCTAAGGGGCAGGTGAATGCACTCGTTAATTTCTCGCATCCAGTATGCATAGGTAATATGAGGACGCACAACGTGAATTCATCTTCGAGTTTCTCCCCTGATTCCACTTCGTCGGAAAGCACCATCTTATAGACGATGTTCTGCATCTCGTAGCGAAAGATTTCGCCAAAAGACCCTTTCGCCACCCAAATCAATTCATTGGCCCACTCGCTCTTTCCCTCCGCCGCTTGCTGATTAGACGTGGTTTGCGCCATTGCTTTCGGTTGTAACGATTTGCACTTTCAATCGTGGTTGTTTTATGTGGTGTGTGAAGCTGTTAGTGTGACAATGAGGGAAGTGATCAGATCAAGCTGTATGATGTATGGATGCAGATCAGAGCTGACGCAGGAACGGTTGCGGTTACGGTATCACGGCTAATTGGGAAACTGTCTTTTATCTTATCAATTCATTCGCATGTTTCACTACAGTATTGTGGCAGGGTGTCGTACTAATATGTGAAGTGGCTCACATCGTTGTCGCACCGCGCGTCGGACGTTGAGAGCAGCTCATGGTTGCAAGTACTGTACATGCACAGACGCATGCGCACTAGGCATGCTGATCAACATGTTGTTTGATACTTCACTAAATGAGTAGGGTATTAGGAAACGACGATCATCGTGATTCTAAGGGCTCAGGTGCAATACGAGCTCGTCCGCGTCCGTCCAGCAACTTCACCCTCCATCTTGGCAGACTGCGGCCCAACCAACGGCCGAGCAGAATCCGAAGCAAAACGGAGGCTCTCGAGTAGTCAGCTGCACAGTCTAGACGACTGAACGATTCGTCCGGCTGTGAAGCGCAGAACAGGCATACGGTAGGAACTACGCGCAACGGAAGACGTCAGTGCTGAATCCCCAGTGTGGCTTTGTGACCTCGCCGAGAATTGCGAAACTGCGCGTGCGCAGTGGCGCGTCGTAAAGGATGGACTAGTACAGCATACAGGATGGTCGGAAATGCATGAATATTGGTGCGAGGACTGTACCGTGCGACTTGCCCGAGAAAGGATCTCGGAGACGAGTCGACCGAAGCCAACAAGTCACAGTATCACTGCTGCCACCTCTCGCGGTTGCGCTTGAAAGTTACAAAAGCGGCGACCTGTGTCCCGATTAACCAGGTTTTATGCAATACACTTCTCTTTCATCACGATTGCGCAACACCCCAGACTGCGCATTGAAGTATCTCACGATGTCAGGCAGCTCCAACCGACCCCACATCTTGTACGTTGACAAGTTGGCAGACAGCAATCAAGATCTCAGAGACGCGTACAGGTCAGAGCTGCATCACTCGTCGTTCCCCGATTCCACTCTGCAGACACGAGGACTAGCGGTCAAAGAGACTTATGGTTCCCACTATTCGACGCGCCGAACTTCACTGCTTTCCAAACACAGGGCCGCAGAGAGGATGAAGCTCAGCCACCAATTCGCAAAGGATAGCGCGCAGAGCGCCGACCCAGACTTCAGGGTCGAGTACATCAACTCTGCTACTATGGACCTGGTCAAGGGGATCCACGAGGTCACCGACAACGTCAACAGTCGCAAGACCAGTTGCCTCGTCGTGGCCATAGAGAAGCGATCGTCGTTCCTGTCCAAACTCAGTGGCGCAGAACCTGTACTTGCCCACAAGGGCTACGTCGCACCGTCGAAAGATAAGTCGGAGATGAGCCGTCGTACCGCTGTATTGCGTGGTTGTCTGAGTCAGCACGCCAAGGACAGTAACGTCTCGACTGATGTGGTCAAAGTCTACTCAACTCTCAATCGCTACCCCGATTGCGCCCTTGTCAAAACCGACAAGGATTCGCTTTCAGCGTTGCCCTGGCTGAAAGATGCCTCCTTCGCCGCTGGAGCAAGTAGTCATACTTGATCGTTCATCCTGCTCCTGAATGGCGTCTGAGTCTATGACCCTTCGTACTGTAGACAAGTTGAACACATGTCCGATACATTAGTGTATAAGGAGGTGTGAAGGCAGGCATGCATGGTTTCACATTCAGAAATGAATGGTGGTGCAGTGCCCGCGAGGTGGAGAGACCGTGTGTCCCTCGCGGAGTACACGATTCGTACTATGTGAGGATCAATGGAGTGTGCAGTAGTCGAGTTTGCACGTCATCGAGCACGAATGGTTCTGAAATTAGATCAGGTAGTATAATGCATCCATCGCTCAATTCTGCTTCTCACCGCACAAGAATTTGCCACTTGCCACTACCTTCCAATTGTCTCTCACACACCCATTTACCCGCACAAGACTAAACAGGATGTCTCTGCTCCACCAACTCTCTGCGTCTGCCATTGCTCCAACAAGTCCCCCGGATGAAACCTCTGTTGCCACCGAAAACGGTGCGAACGCTGAGAAAGGGATAGTGTACTACCACAGTGCCAACGTCGACGCAAGCGAGTGCACTTGCCCTCGATTCAGCTTCTCCGTCGGCGCACATCTCGCAGCACAATGCTCAACGACCGAGGACCGCAAGACTGCCCGGGTCCTCGTGGAACGCGTCAAAGAAGCAGTTTGGACCAACGCAGAGCTCGAAGGCAGAGTCATGAATTGGGGTCCGCAGGAAACTGTAGGGACGAATGGTCCCGCGGCGTCGATAGACCGCCTCCCATATGGATGGCCAGTTACTCGTGTCAATTCCGTCACGACTGTCAAGGACTTGAGGGCCATGCAGGACTTCACCACAAAAGAGAGCAATGGCACAATCCATGGCTTGCTAGTCGTTGCCGACCCCGACATCTCGTGTGGCGACGAGATGCAGAATGCCATGCCTCACAAAGCCTACATTGCCTGCTGTGGTTCATCCACGTACGTGGATACTACCCGTGGGTCGATTGCACGCTTGGCGTCTGATTGGAAAAGCGCTTCCAAATCGTGGTGGAAATCAAGGAACAATCGCACGCTTGCTAAATACGTCTCCAAGGATCACGAAGGCGTGCGAATCTGGTTCGCGCATCCAAGTACCCTAAGCGAATTGACGTGCTTGGAGGATCTTCCTAGTCTGACCTCTCCTGCCAATCAAGCTGGGAAAGTCGCCCAGTCGACGATGAGTCACAATGGCGTTTCGGCACCTTCACATGATGCGGCTTCGTGGTCAGTTACTCGCTCTGACGGTGATATGGTTTGAGCGAGACACTGCAAACCAAGCAGGGGAATAGTAAGGATTTATGGACTTCAGAAACGGAAATTAGAAAGTTAGAAATGACATGAGAAAGGACGTTAGAAAGGATATTGTAATTGGATAGTAGAAGACGTCAGAAACGGGCAATGGAAAGGACATCAGGAAGGACGTCAGAAAGGATATCAGAGGAATAGTAGAAAAGGGATCACATGCATGCTGAATATACGAACTCCATTACTGTAATCGACAGCGGACGAGAGCCAAAAGTGCATTTACTGTAAAGACAATCACCCGCCACGCTACCGATCCGCCACAATCAATATAACTTGTAACACGCACCGCCACGCGACCTGACTGCGTCACGTCCCTTTGTCAACAACATCACTTACTCCGCGTACGGTTGTCGTCATTTCACCTGTTACCTGACATACTTTCTAATATACAAACGATCCTTGAGCTCTTACCACACAGACGCCAAATTCTCAGTACAGCGCCCACAGTTCTGTACAACTTCACCAGACCATCATAGCCTACCAAACCTATCGGTAATCGCTCAAAGCATGGCATTCGCCTTTGGAGGAGCGCCGAAGTGCGAGCGATGTGGAACGACTGCTTATCATGCAGAGCAAGCACTGGGACCGGGGAGAAAGGTCAGCACGATCATGGCTGCAGCAATGGGCCATCATACTTATCTAACCTCGACGCTCGCAATCTCCAGATATACCACAAATTATGCTTGAAATGCACGCAATGCGGGAAACGACTTGATTCGGGCAGTCTTGTAGAGCATGAATCGCAGGTGAGCAGGCAGGAAGTTGCATGGCCTGGTACAGAATAGCTGACATGGTGTATGGTAGCCTTACTGCTCAAGATGTCACACCCAACTGTTCGGGACACGAGGTGAGCTCTTGCTCCTTTGAAATAAGACGATGAAGCTGAGCGCAGTGAATGTTACAGATCTGCGGCACGCCAACGTCCTGCCGTCTATCACACCGACCTCGTCGCCCGCAAGAGGGCCACCGCCACCAATAGAATCCCCATCAACACCCTATCGCCGCCCATCCATCCCCATCTCTGCCTCACCGTCCACTCACACCTTTCCTCCACCGACGAACTTCTATACTCCGCCAACAAGTATAAGGGAGAACGAACCTGGTCCCGAGCCCGCAACGCCCACTGATCCCAGTACGCCTATCACAAGACCGAACTTTCGGGATGCCAGGCCTATCAGTGTACCGTTCGCGGGCGGTGTGAGGGCGCTGGATGATAGGGGATTGCTGAAGAGGGGTGATAGCCCAAGAAGTAAGGTCGGCGAGAGAATAGGTGGGGATGAGCTGTGCCATGGCTGCGACAAGAGGGTTTATGCTGCTGAGCAGGTATGTCGAGCCAATGTTCCCATAGCAGGAGCTTGGCGGACCACTGACCGCATCATCCCTTTCCAGGTATTCTCAATAGGGCACCGATGGCACAAGGCTTGTCTGCGGTGTACGAAGTGCCGCGCAACTCTGGATCCGTCAAAGGTATCAGACAGAGATGGCATGCCGTACTGTAAGAATTGTTATGCGAAGGTGAGCCGCCTCGTGTGTGTTGACCGCAAACGCAGCTGACACACTTCACTTGTGTGTAGGAGCACGGCCCTGGCGGGATCATGGGCAAGAGATAGCATCGCAGATTTGAGATGTAGAGTCTGTGCTAAGACGTGACAGGGCCGAACGACCGTACTCGGTCGTGTTAGAGACAGCGCAGGACGCAAAGGATCCCTATATAGTTGTACGACGTTGTCCGGACATGTACCAGTGCATGCATACTGGCAGTACTTGAATTGATATCGGTAGTAGTACCTCATGGTTCTGCCGCCTTGAGAGCTGTCAACTTGTCGCTTCCATCTTGAGCCTGATCTTCCGCACTGAGCTTTTCGAGCCGGACGAGATTTCGCTTCTTGACTAGCAATCGAACCGTCCGCTCCTGCTCGATCGGATGTAGGTCTTGCCAATTTTGTATCCGTGATAGAGTCTATCGACATCCGATGCAAGAGAATTCAGTCTTTTACTCTCGTCAAGGTGAAATATGGAGTAAGAAAGGACGCACACCATCAGAATTGACAATCATCGGTCCGAGCCTATCCAGCTTGACCACGTTGCCTTCTACCAGATCCAAAGTGTGCACTTCTTCTCCTTGTGAATCTTCCTGCGAGGGTTGTGCAGTGGTAGATGAACCCTCTTCGATAGCGAGTGTAGGATTAGGTCGAGCGGAAGAAGAGGGTTTGTCCAGCTGTCGCTCTTGCTCTTCCAGGGTTGGAGTGGATGGCTGAGGCGTGGGGATGGAAGGTTCGTCCAGAGGGTTGAACGACATATTGACGACCGATACCAGTGGCTCTCGTGCTGCTATCAATGTGTCGATCGAACAGTCCATCTTGTACAACAGCTATTCTGCCTGCTGAAGAAGAGAATACCAGAACAGCCTCCACCTTGTTCTGACACGTGATAATACCAGCCGCGGGGAGTTACGTAACCTTGGGACCGCTGCACGCGTCCCTTGCAACGCCTCCTATTTTGGTGAGACTGGGACGCGTTGATTTGCTCATGTTCATCTTGTAGAGTCCGACTTTTCTCTTGAGTTCAACTGATACACATACCGCGTCATCTCATTACCTTTTCCCTCTTCGTACTTCATAGATTGGACAATGGCCCCCAAAGGCCTGGCAGCGCTCAAAGAGGCGCGTGCACGAGGTGGACGCTTGAGTCAGTGGAAGGTAAGCATTGCGGCATTCCTCCGCTTGGTCTCTTGTTGTGTCGTCAAGAACTCAGCTGATCGTCGCTGCGGTACGGATTGCAGCCCGCAGAATCCGATTTGTACGATGAAGTCACGGATGATCAGTATCGCTCAATCGTCGGCACACGACTAGAAAAAGACGATTTTATCGAAAATGACGATCATGGCGGATACATCGATCATGGGATGGAGGACTGGGATGGCGCAGAGAACGAAGCGGAGGAGAGCGAGGACGAGGACGATTTTGAGGGCGAAGATGAGGAGCTGCGAAAGGGTAAGCTTGTAGCGGTTTTCAATGGGTGCTTTTTCATCTACTGACGCGCAAATTGTTCTTACAGCGCGTAAGCTAAAGCGAGCCAAGGCAAAAGGCCGAGCTCAAGGCAAAGCAACTAGTGCTGCAGCCCTCAAGGCGAAGCCAAAGGGTAAATCCTCAATCTCGGATTACGCCCGTCCCGCCGTCGCCTCTTCATCGACCTATCGTCCAGCGCCAAACGCCATGCAGGAGGACGACTTTATGGCTTCGCTCTTATCCTCTGTGGCCGCTACTTCCACTGAGCCTGCCCGCAAACGGAGATCATCTCCTGATATACCTTCATCAGAAGGTATGGATCCATCCTCGGAATCATCGTACTTTTCAGCTGGACGAAAGCGTTATGGGGCAGATAGCGAAGACGAACAGGTTTGGGACGCGAACCGAGGTGTAATGGGCAAGAAGCCCAGAGTGTCAGATGTGACCATCGTGCCGAGCCGACGAGATCGCGAGGAGCAGGAGAACGAAAGTGGTGGTGCGACCGATTTCATTATGGAGGTGGACGACGAACCGATGGTCAAATCTGAACCGATCGACGATGAGGAAGATGACGAGTTTCAGATCCGACGCCGGGATGTCAAACCTCTCACTTCGGCAGCAACAAAGCTCAATGGATCCACCACCGTCAGGCGCAAAGTGGTCAATTCCACTTCGGTCAAACATGTAGTCAAGCCCGATCCTGCAACGCTGAAAGCGGAATTGGAAATCGATATCATCAAACCCTCTTCCACGCCAGCACGGAACGGTAAAGCCGCTGCTCCAGGATCTGCACATTGGTCAGCTGTTCAAGAATCCCTCATTCCTCAATCGTCGCCTAAAACATCAGAACTCGATGAAGTGCGCGCGCCCGTCGGATCAACAAAGAGCGAGAATGTTTTGGAGACCGACAGCAGTCTGCGCATGTTCTGGCTAGATCAACTAGAACAGGACGGAGTGGTCCATCTTGTAGGAAAAGTGTTGGACCGGCAGAGCGGCAAATACGTTAGTTGCTGCTTGAGCATCAACGGGATTCAGCGCAACCTGTTCGTAAAGCCTAGAGCGAAGCGGTATTGTGAGTATTGCATTAATCGCTGATACATTGGCACAGATTTGTTGAGCTGACGGTATCATGCTTTCGTAGCTGGTGGTCGTGAGACGGATCTGGACGTTTCTCGTACAGATGTCTACCAGGACTTTGATAACTTCCGCCGCAAAGCCGGTATCGAGGAGTGGGCAGCAAAATTCGTTCAGCGCAAATACGCTTTCGAAGACAAGACTGTCGAGAAGGGTGAAAGCGAGTGGATGAAGGTGGTCTATGGCTTTGATCGTGAGTCGGCCTAACCAGCTGAACACCACCCTTGCTCACGTCGCTATGCAGAACCCGAGATACCACTGGATTCGAGCGGACCTTCTTTCAGTCATGTACTCGGCACCAATACCACGCCCTTCGAGTTGCTTGTCTTGAAGCGGAAGATCATGGGTCCGTGTTGGTTGGAAGTCAAGAATGCGACTCTCAGTACCAAGGCAGTGAGTGTCTGTCACACTCAGCACTACGATACCTTGTCTTACTTTGTCTCAGGCGTCGTGGTGCAAAATCGAGTTCAGCGTAACCGATCCCAAGAATGTCAACCCGTTCTCGGAAACCGACGCAGCTGCGCCCAAAGACACTCCGCCATTGACCATCATGTCCATCTCACTTCGAACCATCGTCAATCATCGAGAGAACAAGACCGAGTTACTTTCTGCTAGTATCCGGACATGGGAAGGATACAATATCGATGATCCAGCACCGCCAGATCAACTGAGATCATCAATGTTCACCATTGTTAGACCAATCGAAAAGTTCCCTCCTGGCTTGGAAGCGCGCGGAAAAACAGATCGCTCGCCGTTCCAGACTGTCAAAGCAGAGAGAGCGTTACTCAACAGCTTGTTGGCAACAATACAGAGACACGATCCCGATGTCGTTGTCGGTCACAACTTTTTGGGAAACAGCTTTGAGGCAATGCTCTATAGGATGAAAGAGCTTAAAGCGGATCATTGGTCCAGAATAGGCAGATTTAGGAGAAAGGGATTCAACATTAGCAAAGCAGGCAGCAATGTGCGACTGCTGGCGGGCAGATTGGTGGCAGACTTGTCGAGCGATGCCGCCAAGGTGAGCTAACAGAGAGCACGCAGTCGAGATGATGGCTGATCAGGATGTACAGGGAATGATCGCTTCGACAACTTGGTCATTAACGGAAATGTGCGGCACACATCTCAAAGTCCAACGCGAAGACATCGATCCGGAAGATATTCATAGCTATTTCGATCACACCCTCTCTTCACCTGACAAATTGGTCAAATTCATCCGCTTGTGCGAGGTCGACGCATTCTTCCAGATGGCTATTGCAGCCAGGGTACAAATACTACCTCTGACAAAGCAGTTGACCAATCTGGCAGGTAACTCCTGGTAAGTGTCTTTGCAGTACCATATGGGATGGTGGTGACCGAGGAGCGTTCTCAGGAATCTTACGCTCAACGGAGGTCGCGCGGTACGAAACGAGTTCATCTTGCTGCACGAATTCCATCGTCTCAAATACGTGTGTCCCGACAAGACTTTCACCAAGTTCAAGGCCAAGTCCGCGGCACATGACGACGAGGATGGCGCCGGGGGCGAAGAGGCCGTTGTCGTCAAAGGTTCAAGAGGGAAAGCCAAGTATGCAGGAGGTCTGGTCTTCGAGCCAAAGAGGGGATTATGGGATACTTACATCCTCGTGATGGACTTCAACTCGCTATACCCCAGTATTATACAGGAGTACAATATCGATTTCACCACAGTCGTCCGAGAAGAGGAAGATGACGAGGTGAGCCATTCGAACAGTGGTATGCAGGATTCACTAATCACAACTTGTTATCCACAGGCCGAAGAAGAGAAGATCCCGGATGTCCCAGCAAGCGATGTTGCGCAAGGTGTTCTCCCGAGAATCATTGCCACGCTTGTCAATCGACGACGGCAAGTGAAAGGACTCATGAAGGACAAGTCTGCGACTCCCGCAAAGATTCTCCAGGTGAGTCAGCTGCCGGGCCACGACCCGCCGAAGACAGCTGATCAGACGTAACATCATCGCGATATAGTACGACATCAAGCAGCAAGCACTCAAGCTCACGGCCAACTCGATGTACGGCTGTTTGGGTTTCCAGGGCTCGCGATTCTCCTCCAGACCGCTAGCTGCCTTGACGACTTTCAAGGGCCGAGAAATTCTCACTCACACTAGGGAACTAGCAGAGTCTCTTCAACTAGACGTGAGTGACGCAAACTCTACCGATGAGTTGCAGCCGGGATTCGTTGCTAAATGATTCCTTTCACTTTTAGGTCGTGTACGGAGATACCGATTCCGTCTTTGTGAACTCCAACGTGACTACGTATGCAGAAGCTCAGAAGATCGCAAATGACTTCAAGAAACTTGTCAACGAGCGATACAAGTTGCTCGAAATCGATCTCGATGCCGTTTTTGAGCGAATCCTATTATTGAACAAGAAGAAATATGCTGCTGTCAAAATCGATGAGAGCGGCGAGAAAAGTACGGAAGTCAAAGGTCTGGACATGAAAAGACGAGAGTTCAGTAAAGTCTCCAAGGACGCGAGCAGGTCAGTACTGCGGCAATATCTACGACGTCCAGAATGCGGAGTTCTGATACATCTCACACCGTTGCAGTGCTGTCCTCAAGGAGATTCTTAGCGGAGAAGCGACGGAGATAGTGGTCGAAAAGGTTCACGAGCTGCTCACCAATCTCGGTGAAGCAGTCCGCAATGGCGCGGTTCCGTTAGAAGACTTTATCATCTTCAAGGTGAGCCCAAATACGTCGTACTCCACTTGACGTATACTGACATATTGATGGCGCCCGTAGAGACTCGGAAAGAACCCTGAAGACTATCCTGATAAGAAGTCACAACCCCATGTCCAGGTCGCCCTTCGAATGAAGGGCAAGGGTGTAGCCGTTCGCGCACATGATGTGATACCATATATCATGTGTCTGGGAGAAGATGGGAAGAGCAGCAAGACTGCGCAGGCCGAAAAAGCTTTCCACCCTGATGACCTCCGAAGAACCGGCTCCGAGCTAAAGATCGGTGAGTGAAAGACGCAGAACATAATTGATTATGAGCTGACAATATGGTACTTTTGTCGGCAGATTACGACTTTTACCTCGATACGCAGATGCTGCAGCCTATTCTACGTTTGTGCGAGACAATAGAAGGCACCGAGCGGGCTCGTCTCGCCGAGTGTCTCGGGCTGGATCCTTCACGATACGCGAACTCAGGTCCAGGCGAATTCTCCGAAAAGCAGTTCTTCACCTTCGAATCTCAGATCTCGGACAAGGAGAGATTCAAAGATTCCGAACCGCTCAAACTGCGATGTGTGGGCTGCGAGAGCAGCTTCAACTTCGATGGACTACTCGACGATTCCGTAAGTGCCATTCTGCCTGTCAATCTCATCGATCATCCGAAAGGTAGCTGACAGAACGAGGCGACTGTGCAGTCTGATATCGTACAAGCGATCGGTATTACTTGTCCAGCATGTTCGCAAGTTCTCCACCCGGCTTCTGTAGCGGTACAAACGGAAAATCAATTACGATCTCACATCTCGCGATATTATCTGGGATGGACGGTATGCGATGGCGAGGGTTGCGGTGCCAGGACGAGGATGATGGGCGTCTATGGCAAGAGATGTCTGGGTCTAGTCAAGGAAGGCTGTAAAGGCTCAGTAAGGCTTGAGGTGGGTAATACATCATTGTTGAAATCATGACTGCGACGACCAGTACTAATAAGATCCGTGCCTTGTAGTACAACGATAGCAAGCTGTACAACCAGATGCTGTATTACCGCAGTATATTCGATACTGAAAAGGCATTAAACGCCGTTCGGGGTTCAGGCCGATTTGGTAAGTTGAATGGAGCGACTGAGATAATCCAATACTGATATCACGTTGAACGATCGTAGAGGAGATACGAGCTTTGTCCACTGCCAACGCAGCCACATTCGCTCAACTCATAAGCGTAGTCGATGGATACCTGGATCGGAATGGACGGCGATATGTGGACATGAAAGGGTTGTTTGGATTCATGGAGAAGATCAAAATATAGTCTCATACTGTGGGAAGATATGGCAGTGGGGTTGTTGCTTTGCTGTACTGGGTGCAGAGGGCGTCGTGGACGGATTGCGACGGGATATGTAGATTTTGAACGCTTGTACATTTAGATCTGAGATTGCAGTATGAGTATCGTTCGAGCCTTGTCATATTGCATGAGATGATATGGTATCGGAATGCCTCATTTCCACTGCTCGAGGTGATTCACGTGATGCAGTCAGGATTGGAAGCTGAAGCGATAAGGATGATTGCGTAACTGCCGCGAGCGTGCGAAATTTCTGCTAGCCGACGAGTAATGTATGACGCGTCGAGTCGAGTTGTCAGTGCTCGACTCACCATCCAGGCGAGGCTGATCACCAACGATGTGCTGATCCCCTGCACCGTGATTCTAGCCTGCGATAGACTGCGACAGCCTTCTCTCTTTGACGCTGTAGCCGCGAATCCGCCATTGTGTGACTTCAGTAGCTGCTGACATCCTCCGGACGGCGAAATAGAGCATGACTTCGACCACACCCCGTCAGTCGATCTCGACAAGCTTGATCCACGCGGACGACAAGCTCAATACGATCCCTGTTTCTCTGAGCAGGGAGACGCAGGACGTGGCTCCGCCTTTGCATGTCAGTACGACCTTTCGCTATTCTCGGGATCCGGACAGACTGCAAGAAGCCAGAGATATCGATGTAAGTCTCTTACTCCGCTTTGCGATATGATTGTGATTTGTAATTCGATCTCACCGCTTTCATCGTCTAGCTATCGTCGTTGGAAGGACATCTCTATTCAAGGGAAACGGCGCCGAACACCACCCGCGCGGAAGCTATCCTTTCTCAGATCATCGGCGGGAAAGCTCTGTGCTATAGCTCTGGTTCGGCCGCTATCTTTGCTGCGTACGTGAGTACGCCCCCCGTCTAGTCGACATAATACAGCCACGTCGCAACATCGCACAACGTGGCCGAGGTGCTGATCGTGTACATGCTAGACATACTTTAACCCGAAGCGCGTATCGAATGGAGCAGGATACAACGGGACGCGCGACGTGCTCGACATCCACACGCGTCTTTCGGGTCTCAAACAACTGCCTCTATCCTGCGATGCCGAAGATCTCGGACCTGGGGACATGATCCATCTCGAGACGCCCAACAACCCTACTGGCGAAGCGCAAGATATAGCGTATTACGCCGCAAAGGCCCATGGGCGAGGCGCGTTATTGCTTGTGGATGCGACATTGGGCCCGCCGCCGCTACAAGACCCGTTCTTATTCGGGGCCGACATCGTGCTGCATTCCGGCACCAAATATCTCGGCGGACACAGCGATATCCTCTCGGGCGTGTTGGCCGTCAAAGACGACGAGTGGTGGAAAGGGCTGTGGACGGACCGGATGAATATGGGCAACGTCATGGGTAATCTGGAATCGTGGTTGACGATACGCAGTCTGCGTACGCTCGAGCTCCGGGTCATGCGACAGAGCAAAACCACCCAACAGCTCGTCAGGTGGCTGGCAAATCGCCAACGACAATCTTGCGCAGACTCCATGGGACTGGGACCGGAAACGGGGATTATCACTTCTGTCCACCACGCATCGCTCCAAGTTGAACAAGGTGATTCAACCGCGTCGACATGGCTCAACGAACAGATGCCGAAGGGCTTCGGACCTCTGTTCGCAGTCAAGTTCAAATCGCCAGAACACGCCAAGCGATTTCCAAGTCTATTGAAGCTATTCCACCATGCGACCAGCCTCGGCGGTGTCGAGAGCCTGGTAGAGTGGAAAGCGTTGAGTGACTCGTCCGAGGACAGGAGGCTGGTACGATTCACTATTGGTATCGAGGATCCAGACGATCTCATTGCCGATGTCGACCAGGCGCTCGATCAGCTAAGCCAAATGGACCATTTGACTTGATGGGGTTTAGCCTGGACAGGGAGGGATTGACCGCGCGGAAGGACAGAAAGGCGCCTAATACACACCACATCCATCGACACGTCATTTCGACAGCATCGCATAGCGGACAATGGATATCCATTGGACTAGATACGTACATATAGATGCATATACCGACCCCATTCGGCGTTATCAAAGTAACAGACCCATCGGTGGAAGTTGCACCGTCAGGAAAGGCAAATCTATTCTCCTCAAATGACCAGCTCTACTGTGATAGCTGGGACAAAGTCGAAGTTCAGTCAGACTCCTTTGTATGTCGAAGTCGAGCTCACATAAGCCAGCGGTTCATGATCGACAAAAAAAGAGTAAAGACGCATGCGCGGAGAGCGGAATCGATACACACCGAGCTCGGACCCCCTGGAGGACGAAGATCGGCTCCCCGAGGAGAGGGAGCTCTGTGGACCGCCATAGCCAAACCGCTGAAGCTCGGGCCTGGAGTGGTGTGGTTGCGAACACGCTTTATATGCCGTACAATGAGCGATCGTATCAGGTAATACAGCGTTAATCAAAAAGAGGAAAGACCCGTGAGCGGACAGCGGGATCGATAGATACCTCTGCACCTTGAAAGCCAACCCCGTCGTTATCAGCCGGTCGGCTTACAAAGGCACAGCCATATCGAACGACGTAGCCAGCCCGCTAAAGCACGCGCCTGAAGTGGGGTCACTGCAAACACGCCTTATATCGCTGTCGTGGAGGCAGCGGCGCGAGCTCACTCACACACATCCACACACAGAGGCACGAGGCCGAGGCCTTTCATTGTTCCCGTGCAACGGAAACGTAGGCATATTTACACATTTCCTTTTCATCACAGTGATCTTATGTTATGCTAGAGCGTATGATGCTGAGTTGATACAGGATGTTCGGTTGTTCGATCTATTCTTTATTCTAGGAGGTACAGGTGACCCGCACCCGCTCGCGTAACAATGGGGAGATGAGGACATGGAGCCATATGCTCTTCTGACCTAGGGTCTGGTCTAGGGTTGACCACACGATACCACTGATTAGGGGACTGATACAAGCACAGTCTCCGGCGCACGGCGCAGGTCGCCCATCTTGGCCTCTCTCTGCTAACCTACACGTGTCCTAGCTCATCGCTGGCACATGCTGTCATGCGACGGGCTGAGCTTGGACTTCTGGCACTGACGGTACGGATGCTGGCATATCCGCGAGTGTAGGTTTGAAGAACATTGTCGTGATGTACTGTAGACGACCGGCGAAATGTTCATGGTCAGCTTCTGCTTATTTGATCGCACTGATGACTAACCTTCTTCCTGTATCTTGTGGTGGTGCCCACTCCCAATGTACCATTTCTGATAGCGCTGGCAGTAAGGTGGTTCAGCACCACATGGTTGGGCACTGCCAAGATAGAGTTGTCGTCCAAACCGGCAGGTGGGGGGTGTTGCCAGCCGCCATTGGACGGATCACCGTTTGCCGTATCCCATAATCTCTTGGCATCGTTGTTCACTATCACTTTGTCCAGTATACGGGGTAGTACAGGTGGTGAGGGTACGTTCGGTAAGTATGGAACCGATTTCAGATAGGTTGAGTATTCCTCTTGCGTGAAATGTGAGGGAAGCTCTTCGATGTGCTGGTACAGAACAAGCTGGGGAGGGATGGCGTTTGTCCACTGTGATTCGTCGTCTGTGCGGTCGGATGGTAGCATGAGCAGAGCACTCGCAGCAGACCGTTGCTCGGTAGACTTACCGTCTTCTTCCGTGACAGCAGGCTCAGCATCCATCGCCCATTCAGCTTTTAGCTCCTCATCTGTCTTTGAGGGCTCCACCTCAATCCAGTTCACCAAAGTGCCGTCGTCATCGGTCGCAGTGGAGATTTGCTTGGAGCAACGCCAGCTGTCATCGACTATGAATTTCAGGCGGTATTGCCCTGGTGGGAGGCGAAGAACGGTGTTGAAGTCGTGCGTGCTGATTTTGGCGTTAGATCAAGTCACAATTGTGCGTGCCTCGAACTGCTGGAAAACAGCAACTTACCTCCGGTGAAGCTTTATCCGCGCCTTCCAGTTGTCCGCGAAATTACCGGTCACGTATACACTCTTCCCACCGCCATTCCAAGTCACAGGTACATTAACGAGACCGTCCTTTGCGTCATCTAGACTTGGGGCAAGGGGCGGAGGAGTGGGAGCCACACTCGGCGCGGGAGGTTCGGTACCAGTGCCCGTGGTGGGTACGGGTTGTCTTTTCGCATCTCCAGGTTGTTGAGCAGAAGAAGCGATGGTGTCTCGACCTGGTATTGGAATGGGTAGAGGGGTAGTTCGGGCCTGAGCTGCCGCTTGATCTTGCGCCGCTGTTGTCGGGAAATAGGGGTTTGACTCGTCGTCCATCTGCACTGAACGGACTTGCGTCCCCGGCATAGCTATGGGAGCTGACCGTGCTGGCACGGCCGGGTCGAGCCTGGACATTGCTCCCAGAGCGTTGGCTCCGGCTAGCGGGGAAGCGGTTCTTGCTCCCAAAGCTTGATGCCATTTCCGTGTTGGCGTGATAGCCGACGGTGGATTAGACGTTGAGGTAGGGGTACTGGTGCTTGCGGCAGTTGCAGTGCTGATCCCAGCTGCTGCAGCTGCTGTGCTAGGCGCGAGATGATGGGATGTGTGGGTGTGGGTGGTGGGCACGCCTGCTGCTGGCGTGAGAGCCGCGGGGGTAAAGGACAGCTTGTTGAGATCCGGCAGCTCTAGTGACTTTCTCCGTCGTGGCGAGCTGCCCCTGGCTCCAGAAGGCGAGGTCGGGTTGGAGCTCTGAGGGGATATATGCGTTGAGCGCGAGGGCATGGGTAAGCGGAGGTTTGGGTGATGCCGCCTGTGAGCTTGAGACTGGTCATGACCGTGTCCCGACTGGTGATTATTGGAGTGCGGGTGAGTGTGGATGGACGCGGGCGAGTCCTGAGCCGAGGTGTTGGAGTCTGTGCCGGCGTGATTACCCCCTGCGTGATGGTGTCGCGCGGGGGACCCGTGTGCCGCCGAGGGCGTGTTACCCATGGCTCAGCGAGTATGCGGTGTGCGAGCTGTGATTCTGGTGAGTCGCGGCAATGAGATGGGACGTCGCTGAGCGGATAGTGGCGGTGGCGAAAGTGGAGCAGTCAGTGGGGTATAGTGCAGGTGAGAAGTGACGCTGTTGATTTGGGGTTGTTGTATTGAGTCGAGGTTGAAAGTGAGACCAGGGAGTGACAGTGGTGGTGGATGCGAGATGGGTGATGCTACTAGTTACTAG
>JALPCB010000228.1:0-27842 GCA_026538395.1 Cryptococcus sp. GC_Crypt_3
TGGACCGAATGGAGACGAAGAGCCAGGCATGAATAATGGGGAAGCCGGCACTGGCGGCACTCTTCGAGATGCCGAAGCTGAGATGGACGATGGTAGAGGCGGAGGAAGCATTTTCATTGATGTCGTAGGAGTCCGTGACATCTCATCCGGTTTCGTCTGGTGCAACATGAGCTCGTCATCCTCGCCTTCCATGTCTGCGTCCCAGGAGATATCGAACGGCTCAATGTCGACTTGACTGAAGCCCGCCATTGCAGCCGTACGAGGAGTGAGCTTATTTGCATCCGTTGTGGAATTTTGACCTGTTAGAATCGGCGACTCTAGAAGGACGATGCGGTTTGGAATCTGCACTTGTAAGTCTGGTTCGGGTTCCGGCGATGGCGGCACCAAGGCGCGATTGGAACGCTGAATGGGCGGAGGCGAACTCGGAGGCGTGAGAACAGTGCTAACTCCACTCCGTCTGAGCGGTCCTTCAGTGTTGAAGAAGTCCAAAGCAGAGCGATTCAGCTCTTCCCGCTCTTTGTCCCTGCGACGCTCTTCGGCTTCTTCCTCCAGTCTATCCCGCTTCTCCTTCTGCTTGCGATTTGGCTCTTTGTCTTGAGCCACTTTGGCGGATTTCGAGCGCTTGCTCTTGCTCTTTGCTGGCGCATCCGCCGCGGCATCATCCAGGAGATCGACATTTGCTGTGCCTGTCTTGGGCAGAACAGACCTGCCTTTACTGAAAC
Organism: Cryptococcus sp. GC_Crypt_3; assembly: GCA_026538395.1. Taxonomy (NCBI): domain Eukaryota; kingdom Fungi; phylum Basidiomycota; class Tremellomycetes; order Tremellales; family Cryptococcaceae; genus Cryptococcus; species Cryptococcus sp. GC_Crypt_3. The sequence goes on from JALPCB010000228.1 coordinate 723, forward strand.
TACTGGACGTCCGTTCAGTCTCAGCAAACAGGACATCAAGATCTTGTTCCTCCTCATCGCTCGATTCAGAGCGGACCGGCGAGGGTACACGACCATTCCTCCTCTTGTTGCCCGCTGACACACCATTGGCAGCACTTCGGCGAGGAGCAGCCTTTCCCTTTCGCCGTCTATCAGCTTGCTCAATCTCCTCTTCCTCCTCTTCCTCTTCATCGCTGCCCAGACCGTTTCGGTCGCCGAGCTTGCCGGCATCCCGCAAGAGATCGGCAACGCTTCTGAACCCTTGTGCGTCGTCCGGTACCTCGTGGCCTCGTCCTTTGGCTTTGCTCTTCGAGCCTGCAAGGGTAGTTCCTGTGCTCTTCGCCTTGCCAGTCTTCTTAGCACCCGCAGCCAGCGTGCCTGTTTCTCTCTCTTTCTCCTTCCGGATATACTTCTCAACACCAGCCAATGACTTCTTGTATTGCTTGTCATCCGGGTCCCAAGGATCGATATCCATCTCCTGTTCAAGGCATTCCAGGAATTTGCCAAGCGGCAAAAGCGGTTCGACATCTTCGAACAGCTCTAAATTTCGGGAATGCAAGATCTCCTCTTGGATCTCGCGATGAGTCTGCTGGGCAGTGTCCCAGTTCGCGTCTTCGCGGTTCTCTGACATGAGTACATGTACTTTGCCGTCCCGCTTTCGACCTGTCCGCCCAACTCGCTGCAGCTGCAGAGCATTCTATATCAGCATCCTTTTTCCCGACTCGGCCAAAAACAGCGGCTTACCAGCTTGATGGATTGCTTTGGCATGTCATAGATGATAACAAAATCCACTTCGCCTATATCGAGACCTTCCTCGCCTATTGACGTCGAGACAAGGATATTGTATTTACCATCTTTGAACTCGTTGATAGTCTGAAAGGTGTAAATAAGCGAAGAGCATACATCATCAGTTTCTGGAGCCGTACTTTCTTCTGCTCCTTCTGGTTGAAGCCTTTGTCTTCTTCTTGCTTTCCTTGGGACTGTCCAACGAACTTGGTCGCCCTCAGAAGCCCAGAGTGCTGGTTCAGCATATCCTACTCAGCGGAAAACAGCACGATCAGTTTCAACCATTCTGGGATCTTCCAAACGACAGATGCTCACGACTATTTCGAGAACACAGTTTCGATATGAGCAGAAGACCATTGCTCGCGTATCGTTCTTCTGCCCAAGAGTCTTCTCTTCCTCTTCTGCTTGAGAAAAATGCTCCAGCAACTACAATACAACCGAGCCGTCAGCTCAGACGACGGACTACGATGGGTCGGAGAGCTGACAAAGCCGACCTACCAGTTCAAGCGTTTTGACCATTTTCGGATGCCGATCAGCCTTGCTCCGCCCGTCTTTGCCTATTCTGATCATGTTCATTTCCGCCTCGACATCCCGCAGGAGCTTCTGGAACTCGAAGTTGTTCCTGACTGAGTTGGCACCTCCCTTCGAATTGGCTTTCTTCCCCGCAGCATTCGTACCGCCGGCAATTTCGGTCAATGTTGTGTGGAACATTCCAATAGAGAATTCAAGCTAATGCTCCGTCGTCAGTTTTGGACATGACACGTAGCCCAGACTGGACACTTACCAGATTGCCCATTGCTCTTGCCATCTTCTCCAGCGATTGTAAGGGCCCAAAACACCACTTTAACCCAGAATTTCGATCGCGGCCGATCTCCATTCGCTTCGCGGTCAGCCTGAATGGACGCAGGCGTTTGATATCTAGATCGCGCTCAGTGAGCACATCCTTGTTCACAAGTTTGGCGACAAATGGCTGTCATTTCGTCATATCAGCTGATTTTCAGGACGGCCAAAACACCATTGTTCGACGTACCTTCATAAGGGCCGCCCAGCGATCCCGAAATCCCTCGATAACGTCGCCCATTTGAACAAAGTGCTTCTCAGTGTGCTTTGAGATCATCGTGAGCCACGAGCAAGCCGGGTACCGGCGAACAATTGAAACGTACCTTCTCATTCATGTACTTTCGTATTTCCGGAGCTTCCGCCTCGCGGATCTCTATCCTCGATATATGCAGTGCATCAACAACAGCTTGTACCCGAGGCACATCGGCTCCGGGGGTGGCCGTGAGGGCTAGGACCCGGAAGTAAGGATGATGTGCGGTGATATAGGCGAGGATGGTGGTGTATGCGTAAGAGCCGGAAGCCTTGTGCGCTTCATCTGAACAATTACGATTCAGCAGTTGCGCGTAGTTAAGGCTGAAATATGGTCACGCTTACCGAAGACGGCCAGAACGATGTCTCTCGGATCTACAGAGCCTTTCTTCAAATCATTTTCCAGCGTCTGAGGTGTGCAATAAAACACCCTTCGCTCTTCCCACTAATACTCATGGTAAGCTCATGCTCGAGCATATATGTCACGATGGACTTACTAATCTGGCACGCTCTTTGGCACTGACGCTCGAACCAGTCATGACTGCGGCATCTTTGCTAGGTATACCGCAAGACAGTTGGCAAGCCTCGATCTGTTGGTTCACTAGCGGTCGTGTGGGAGCGAGAAAGACGATCTTGCCTGATGGAAACCAGCGGTAGACTATGGTGGCTCGATCGCTCAGCTCGGCAAAATGACTCGTGGTCAGAGGTGCACTCACAATTAAGCATGACGACTCCAGCTACGAAAGTCTTTCCTAGACCTGTCGGCAAAGCAACAAGACAATTATCTGTGAAACACGCTTGGACGATATCGTACTGGTAATCCCGCTTCGATCGATTGGTGGGATATATGTACGTGCCAACTGTCGCGCTGTTGGGGATATGTCGTTGAGGTTCATATGGGGCACCTGCAGGAGGAGAATGGCCATTCAGTCAATGTAAACCCGAATTAGATATAATACTCGTAATGTACTCACCAGGATCGACAAAGGGTTTCGGTGCAGGAGCCATCACATCGCCCCAGTCGTCTTCGTCCTCAAGGTCTTCTTCTTCTTCATCCTCATCCCACTCTCTGCCTTTCCGCTTGCCCTTCGCTTGACCCCTTCCCTTGGCTTTCGCCTTGCCTTTCTCGGCACCTTTCCGCCGCCCACTCTCTGCGAACTCCGTTCTATCCCACCGTTTCCCTTTCGTGCTCTGCCTGTCTCTCCTGAAGTTGAGGTGAGTCTGGAGAAACCCGCTGCTTCCATTCGCAGCGCTTCTGCCTAATCCCAATCGAGACGAGGGTATGGTGCCGCCGTTACTTGGCGGTGGTCGAGAGGTCGAGGACGAAGATGAATTAGGTTGTCTGGGCGCAGGGCGGGAAGTGAAGGAATCGAAAGCTGCGAGAGACTCGGCCGGTATTGGCAGAGCATCATAGTCGTCCGATGAGGGATGTACGGCTAAAGGTCGCGAACTAGGACCAGAGAAACTGCGTTGGATACCTGTCCAGCCGCGATTCGCCGCTGGGCCAGCAAGCGAGATCGATCGCCCGAATGGCGCATTGCTTTTCGGTATCGATTGAGTCTGGGCCGATGCTGCGATGCTGTCTACTTCGCGCAAGAAGGAGTCATTCACGAGGAACGAGTCGTCGCCGAAGTCATCGTCGGACATTGAGCCGCAAGATTGGTGACAAGAAGAGTTATCGAGGTGTATGATACATGCCGCTGCTTTTCGTATCGGCGCCAAGATGAAAGCGGAAGGTGGTCAAAGCAATTATAGGTGGCAAGAATGAGTTTGACGAGAGAAAGAGCGAAAGGATGAAGTGATGAAGAGATCCAGTCAACCGAGCAAAAAGACAACATTAAACAAAATCACAACTACGCGTCACGGTGGTATAGTAGCAGTTTTCTGGGAATTCTCGCTATTGAGACTCGCTGAATTCTCAAAGTCAACGTGTGATACCCGAGATTTCACCCGTTGACCCCACGGGGGGATGGATCTTGTGCAACTGCCTCGAGATAACAACTTCGACTCGGATGTCGAGTGAAACGACTCATGTATCTTGGTACAACTTGAACTCTGCGTTCATATCTCTTCATGTTCATTCCCCTCTCTCTCTACATTCACTGCTAGACTTCCTAACACCATGGTAGCCGTTCGCTCAGACACGATCGTAGAGCCCAAGGAGCAGCGATTTGACTGTGAGTCAACACTTCCAATCTACCACTTGGACGTCGAGCAGGCTTATCTGGCTTTCTCATCGCTATCGCAGTCTTCTTCTATGGCACCCTCTGTGTTCCCGCTGTACTCGTACGAGTCCTGGGACACAAGTGCCAAGGTGTCACCTATCAAGATGCTTTACTGCCCGTAAGTCAGCAAGGCTCCAGCTACGATCGACGCAGCTCACGTATGTATAGAAATACACCCGGCATCGCGTAGCAGAGGATACCTACCCCGCTATCATCCATCAAGACCAAACTGCAAAGCTGCTGCCCAACTCGGAGTAAGCAGACTTGTTATAAATGAAGCGCCCGCGCTCATATGTATGTGCTGCTCTCAGTCTGAAACAAGAAGATCTCTGCGTGCGCGGCACTTTGGCTCGAGGACTGACATATGCAGATGTCAACGCTCTCGACATCTACGAAGGGACGGTATGTCCTCTGCTGATCTCATTTCCATGATGTACGTATCGCAAGCTGACTAAGACAAATGATAGGAATATTCGCGTAATCGTGTCGCTGTTCACCGGCTGAGTGCGGCGTCGCCTCTCGACAAGCTCCCAGAGGAACTTACGGATCCGACGACCCGGGCAGGGACGGAGGATCCTGGGGCCGAAGCTGAGATCGAAGCCTGGACATATGTATGGAGCGACTCGTTCGACAGGCTGGTGCCGGAGGTCTGGACGTGAGTACACCCGTCTGAGAAAACGTCTGACTATCGCTAAATGTGATCACCAGCTTCCAAGACTTCATTCAAGCCAAATCGTCAAATTGGTCAGATCTCCCTTCTGACTGGTTCGCGGGACGCCAACAAGCACTGGAAGCTCAACCAGGAGTCGAGAGCGACACTAAGACGGACGAGCCTGGCCTTATAGATAAGCCGGTGGGAGATGGAGACCAGGATAAAGTGCAAGGTCAGCAAGCGGAAGGTTTTCCAGACTTCGGTCATGATATGCTGCAGAATTGGGGGTTTGCCAAAGATTGTAAGCGAATTTCATTATGTACCGCATGTTTACAGCTTGCCGCACTTGGAGCTGATAACCACATAGATGTCAACCTCAACCATGGTAGCTACGGCTCTCCACCTCTCCCAGTCATCAAAGCTATGCGAGCCTTGTCCGAGCAGTGCGAGCGCAGCCCTGATCATTTCATGCGCCGTGCTTGGGCGCCTCTGTTGACCAAGGTGCGAGCAGAGGTCGCGGATATTATCGGTGCAGGACAGGATGAGGTCGTCTTGGTTTCCAATGCTACACATGGGGTGAACACCATCACGAGCAATATACAGTGGGATGATGGAGACATCATCGTTATCTGTGAGCCCACTCTCGTTCACCTAGCGCCATTCTTGCTAACGGCCTATCCCGCAGACTCGACCACATACGGAGCGGTGGCTCAGACTGTCAAGTACATCGCGGACCGACACCCGAAAGTTAAGATAGAGGTCATCAACATTGACTTTCCCACATCGCACGCCTCCATCTTGGAAGCCACGGAAAGCGTGATTGGCAAATACAACGAAGTCGCAAAACCGAATTACACCGGACAGAACAAGGCGACAGGACAAACACCCGATGAGAGGGTGAAGATGGTCGTAGTCGACGCTATAGCCTCGAACCCAGGGTGAGTCTATCTTTCCTTGACCGCGAATGACATACTGACTTAGATTGTTAGCGTCGTCTATCCGTGGGAGGGGATCGTCGGTATCTGCAAGAAGTACGGAGTGATCAGTCTCGTCGACGCTGCGCATGCCATCGGCCAGGTTCCTGTTGATTTGAAAAAGGCAGACTGTGATTATTGGATCTCGGTATGTCATGCTCGAGCTATTGTCTCATGGGTTCTCCGCTGACAGATGTTTAATGCCGTGCAGAACTGCCACAAGTGGTTGATGAGGTAAGCGGCAAGAGCAGTTTGTCGCGTAAGCCTTACTTATTCTCACACAATGTATAGTCATCGCGGGTGCGCTGTACTTTACGTACCTCTGCGGTGAGTTTTTTTCCGACGTCTTCCCACAATGGAAAGCGGTCCAAAGCTCATTAATGATGCTTCCCAATACGCAGCAACCAACATATGATCCGCTCTTCGTTCCCCACGAGTGCTGGGTACGAATCCGCGCGATATCCGACCGCGGGTATCAACCGTCCGTGGAGCTTTGTGAAACAGGTACGTGCTGTCATCTTTACACAAAGTGTGCTGGGCATAATACAGAGGGTGAAGCTGGTATTAATTTCGAGCAGTTCGAGTGGACAGGAACGCAAGACTGGGCGCCATTCTTGACTATCCCCGATGGCATAGAGTTCAGGCGGTCTATCGGAGGCGAAGAGAGGATCATGCGGTACTGCAATACCTTGGCACGAGAGTGAGTCGGCTCACTCTGTATGAACAATGATCAGATATTGTAATTCGCTTGTGTTGCGAATCAGGTTGGGCCTGAGCTGACCGTTTTTATCATAATCATCGTAGAGGCGGCAAACGCGTCTGCAAGAAGTGGGGTACCAGGATCATGGACACTCCTAGTCAGGAATTGACAGCGGCAATGGTGAGCTCTCCTTATAAAATCCTGCTCCGACGGGCAGCAGCTGCTTGCGCACAAAACAAAGTGCCATCCACAATGAGGTGATTGACGCTTGTATCAGGTCAACGTCCAACTTCCGCACATACCAGCGCCGAAAAACGTCGAAGATCAATTCAAGCAGCTCAAGTATATCGAAGATGGGCTATTCGAGGGCAAAACCTTTGCCGCTGCCGTGAGCTACCAGCCTTGTTTAGTTGAATTAGCCTAACGTGTACTGATTGTCTCATTATCTGATCCAGTATGTTCATGCGGGGGTCTGGTGGGTCCGATTCTCGGCGCAAGTCTGGTTAGAGGTAAGTGCGGGAACGGGCTCATCAATTTCAGTCGATGTGAAGGCTGATCGTGGTGGGCCAAAAAGTTGGCAGACTTCGAGTACGGCGCCGATGTCTTGGAGCGCATCTGCTTGGAGATCAAGTGAGTGACGGACCACGTACGCGGATTGTTCTGGGTATTGACTCGTGATAAACCTAGGGATGGCAAATATCTGGAGACGAGGACTGAAGACACCGATAAAGTTCATGAGCCAAAGGATCTCCCGACTGCGGATGAGTAGCGGGCGAGGTGATTCAAGACGTTTTGACTTGCGGAAATACTCGAATAGAAGCATGTGGTGGAGAACATCTGGAAAAACAATAGAATGCATGATCCTCCAGCGAACGGCGAGCGTGATAATCACTTGGTGTGGCAAATCCTCAACTTGCCCGGGACGTGGACGTAGTTGTTGGCTAGATGGTTGTGTGTGGTTTCAGCGAGGTTTACTCTCTTCGTGATCCGCACCACACTTGACGAGGAAAAGAGGCAGCGCGACCGCTTGCCCGCACGCCCGCTCTAGACAAGAATGATGATAAGGTGGAAGACGGGCCAACTCACCATAGTTCTTAGGCGGAACAATGACCTTCTTAGGCTCGTCGACCTTGTACCTCCACCCCTGCTTCTCGGCGAACTTGACCGCTTCCTCCTTGGTCGGGAACGCCAATCGTGTACCTTGGACATAATCCGCCGAACTTGCCCAGCCCATCAGGGGGTTCTCCCATCGTCCAGCGCCTTGTAATGTGTCCCAGTCAATGATCCATCGTTTGGTCTTGCCCTTTGCGGACTGCATGGTGGATTTTGTCGGGCGGTAGATCCTCACGGGCCGGTGCATCAACTCAGCTAAGTGATGAGTCAGCGGATGGAATCTATTAGAAAGGCAAATCCGGATGATGGATGCGGTATCACAACAACACATATTCAGATGAACCAGTATCGATGACACCCCTGTTCATCGTACCAGAACATTGAGATATGAAACAGTCACTCACAGGGAGCACCAGAAACGACCTCCGCCTGAGGCACACCAACATAGTCAAAGTCCGCAGGGGTATTCTGACCCGGTATAGCCGCAGGGACAGAGGAGGAAGTGTTATCGGCTGGCGCCTTGTACGCCGGTCGCGAAGTATGAAGCGAGGCAGTTGCCAGTAACTGGACTTTAGATGAGGCGGCAGCCGAGGGCCGGAGGAGCGGGCGGAGGGCGTACATCGTCTTTCTTCTGCTCTGTAGTTGTATTTGAGGTATGGGTGATATAGGTGATACAGGTATATAGGTGATGATAGACCTCGAAGTCGTCGTTGGGTGCAATTGCACTGGGCGGATTGGGTGAAGAGGTACAGTGGCGGAATCAAATCTGCCACTCGCCTGAAGAGCTAATGGAGTTACGGCGATATCAGTCGTGGTGCAGAGGATAGTGGCACCCAGCGCTTCAACCGTGGACATGGCAGCGACTCAGTCATTCTACGTGCATACCGGTCTGATCAACGACGTCCTAAGGCATGTGCAGGAGAGTTGAAATGACAATACAGAGATGGTCGATATCTCAACAGCAGCATTTGGACGAGGGAAGTTGCGCATCGACGCGCGCGCTGAAGACCGGTTCGACACACATTTCGGACTGCGCATGCTCTTGTGGCTCTGCTCCACCTTCCCAGAGTACTGATGGAGACCGACGGCCTTCATGCGACTCGCTCCACTTACGGTAGGTAGACCACAGCAGATAATTCAGAACTAGGTGCATGTCATGGAGCCTCCGCTTACGCTTACGAGCTAAACTACTTCAATCGCCGCCTCCACTCTTTACCTCCACTTGTCAACCTCCACTTCCTCCACCTACTAACTCAAACCCATCGTCACACTGCGTCACCATGAAGAATGATATATAGGTGGGCATTTGGCACGGGCGTGGTATCCTTGACCTCCGCATTTTATCATTGAGATAAGCTAAGCATCCAAAATCATCACCATCAGCCAGGTACATCCAGCATGTCTCGCTCAGCACAGTCCCAATCTGCGCCCGAGTATACCGCTTCCAAGCTCGAGGAGCGTCGAAGTGAGCGCGACCGTGACCACTTCCATGTCACGACTCATCGCCGAGATGATACTAATATAGTGAACTAGGTCTACTGGACATCTTCCCTCCTGCCAAAGAGCCACAGACCGAATTAGCGAGATACAGGCTCCTCTCACCGACCGCAGGAGGCGAGTCCTTACATACGCAAGAGCAGAACCTCAATAGCTGACTTTGGGACCCGTGCAGTGCGCGTATCGCCGTTATGCCTCGGGGCCATGTCTATCGGTGACCAGTGGAAGGGATTCATGGGTAATGGGCTCGATCGCGAAAAGGCATTCGAGTTCCTAGACTACTTCTATAAAGCCGGAGGCAACTTTATCGATACCGCAAACAACTACCAGGGTGCGTACTGGTCATCCTTGTGCACAGCCTTGCTTGAGTGATCCGTGATGGCGAGGCTGACCCCGTGAGGTGGTGCAGACGAGCAGTCCGAGTGGATTATTGGAGAATGGATGGAACAGCGAGGTATCAGGGACGAGATCGTGCTCGCCACGTAAGTCCCTGCTAAGCCTTCGGAGTCACGATCACGTCAGAGCGCTGATGCGCGTGATAAAGCAAATACACCACTTACTACCTCGACAAGAAAGAAGGCAAATTCCCAGGAATCGGCGTCAACTACAGCGGTAACCACAAAAAGAGCTTGCGGATTTCCGTGCGTCCTCATCCTTCATCATTCATCGAACCTGAGGCAATGTGCTGAATTGCATTGGTGTTTCAGGTCGAAGACTCGCTGAAAAAGCTGAGAACCGATTATATCGATCTGCTGTATGTTCACTGGTGGGAGTACTCGACATCCATCCCCGAGGTGATGCAGAGCCTCAACGATCTTGTCAAGAGCGGCAAAGTCCTCTACCTCGGAGTGTCCGATACGCCTGGTGAGAGAAAGTCTCACTGAAGATCATCGGTTGGGATCACAGATTAGGATGAAGCACTGACAACGAGCTCGGAACGTCAGCCTGGATCGTGGCCCAGGCCAACGAGTATGCGCGCCAGCACGGCTTGGCTCAATTCGTAGTCTACCAAGGTCTATGGAACTTGAGTAAACGGGACATGGAGCGCGATGTCATCCCTATGGCACGAGCCAACGGCATGAGCATCGGTGGGTTTTACATTCTTACATGCTTGCTACCTGCGATACGCAGACGTATACAGAGCTGACTCGAACTCATCGGGCAGCGCCATGGGGCGTATTGGGACAAGGCAAGTTCAAGTCCCCGGTCGAGCTGGAAGAACGCGCGGGTAGTCTGCGAGGCAACGCCAAGCCTGATGCGGCGGTGATCAAAGTCGCGAAGGTTCTGCAGGAAGTGGCAGAGGAGCTCGGAGGCAATGTCAAGCTTGCCAATAGTATGTGTTCGAACTCGAACTCAATTCTTCGAAGTTACGTTTCTGGAAGGTTTGGCTGACATGGCGTGGTGCAGTCGGTCTCGCATGGGTGCGACAGACTGTAGCGGACGTGTTCCCCATTATTGGCGGTACGAGTATCGAGCATCTCCAGTCGAACATCGACGTGAGTCTCCTGTACATTATGACTAGTTTTGCGAGGCGTGGCTCGCTGACGGTGATCTGTATATTGTCGACGATCTCGCAGGCCCTCAAGATCCAGCTCTCGCCTGAGCAGATCGAGAAGCTCAATAACGCGGGCGACTTTGAGTGGGGATTCCCCTACGACGCGTTCGGGCGCGACTCGCACTACCTCCCCGAGGGCAAGCCGCAGAACCCCTTGCTCAATTCCGTGAGTCTACTCACCCCTCAGAGATCGATACGCTGCTGATGTGGAGTTTGTTTGTGCAGGCCGGCCATATTAGGTTCAATACTCTTCGTGGATAGCTGCAAGCGAAACTTGGGTGGCTTTCAATACCTGTATACAATAGATCCGTGAGCGGGATCAAGGCAAAGGAAGAAAATTAGGATTAGCCACACATGTCCCGCATGCAGTGAATTGTGCCCTCTTGCCCTCCGCAGTTGAACCCGACCGATCGTTGCAGGCCAAGCGGCCTTGACTCAGTCCGACATCTCTTCGATGTGCAGGCTCGTGAGCCGCACTTGCTTAGAACGGGCCAGACGCGCCCTCCTTCCAGTCATATACCCAGGATCGAGGTCCGATTCGCTGGCTTCGGTTTCGATATCGAGTATGCTCGGATCCGGACGAAGGCAGTTGGAGAGGTACAGGTCCTCGCACTCGCTGCAACAGTCGCTGTCGCAATCGCTTTCGCTCGTGTCGTCTCGAGACTCCTGCGAGCCCAGCTCTGGTGTTAGGTCAGGTACCGGCTGGCTCGCGCACCCGCTCCCGCCCTCGGTCTCGTTCTCAATGTCGTCCTCGCTTTCGTCCTCTACCACTATGATCTCGTCGATTGCCGACTCTCCCTCCGGACCAGTATCTCTTGCATCCGGGTATATGCTCGCTGATAACGGTCCTAGTGTAGTGTGGTTGGCAAAATCAATCAATGCATATACCACCTACTCCTGAGTACTGAATCAAGGCTCACTGTCTGCAGGAGTCGGCGGCCGGGGATTTGACTCGGCAACGGATCCGCTGTCATCGCCATTTTCAAGGCTACACGCATCACTATGAGAGAAACGACTATCGCTTGATCCGCCGGAGCCGATCGAAAGGCCGTCCCCTCGATCACCCTCGGCAGTAACACTACCTCCTCGCGGCGTGGCTGGCGAGTTATCGCGGATCCCCAACCCTACGTGCATCGCGCTGACGGACTCCGCCACTTCCTCCATCCCATTACATGCAGGAGAGGCAAGGGCTTCGCTTGCCATTTGGCTAGACTGAGCGGGTGAAGACGAAGACGATCCGATACTACTCGCTTCCTCCTCGTGCCTGCCGAGGTACGGAGCGAGTCTAGCCCTGAAGTCATCTGCGAGTTGTCCACCGTTTGCATAGCCTGTCGCTGCGTAATCGACCTCGCCAGAAGGATTTGCCGATGTGACCACTGGCATACCTTGCTCTTGATCATACCCATCATCGACGAATTGGGGGTCTTCTCGAGTGGGCGTCTCATCGTTATGGCTACTACCAACGCCGGAAGATCGCGCGACGTTGTCATGATAGTAACCCGAGAAGACTGACCAAGCGTCTTTGACGATCAATCGGGGTAATGCACTGTGGGTGACAGACAGACGTCCCGTCGGCGCCCATTTCAAGTTCTGCGAAAGCTTGTTCGGGTGACTCGGATTCTGCGAGTGCCAACTTTCCTTTTTGGGCCAGTGAAATCCGGCTTCTCGCATCCAGGTGGACAGGTCGGCATCATCGAGCGAACGGGACACTTTGGTAATGTAGGACCAAGATCGCAGCTTGTTGGATTTGGTGGTGCTCTCGCGAATCGAGGAGGGTAGACTCTTCATGAGCTTGTCACTGGGATGGTAGTCGATACGATGGCGATGAATACGATGCTTCTTCCTGTTTGACGGCGAGCGCGAGGTCTTGCTTGTGGACGAGGGAGGAACATGAGTCTCCTCCTCCTCTTCGTCTTGTTCCGCTAGATCCTCGTGACTCTGTTGTCCGTCTTCTTCGACCGCGGTCTGCTTCTCACTGCGTTTCCTATGAGTGTGAGTACTTTCCGCACCAGGCTCTGACCGCTTCTGCGATCTGGGCGCCTGGTGACTGTGACTGTGGCTCGGCGGCAAAATACCGCCGAAGATTGAAGCGAGCTTGAACGCGTTCTTGGACGGTTTCGAATTCCCGCCTCTCCCTTTATCGCGGTGGCGATGGTGGCTACGACTTCCCCCAGAAGGCGTAGAGGACGACGCGGACGCGGTCGACCGCGAATGATGCGATCCGTCTTGACGTCGATGTCCCTTTTCAGTAGAACAGGAAGACGCGCTCCGATCCTCTGGCTCGGGCACTTGCTCTGTCTCAGCCTGCTCGGCAACGTCAGCCAAAGGCGTATTACCCGAGTGCGCTGAGCTGGAATCAATATTGTGTCGATGTTTGCCGTGATGGTGGCGGTCGTGGCCATGATGGTGCTTTCGATCTCTGTTGGAGGACTTTGCGTTGATTGCTAGGAGGTCTATTATCCCGCCGGGGCCATCCTTCTTGGTTTTGGGCATTCTAGCTTCGTTTCTGGTGTCTGGTTGCTGTCACTTGGAGTCACTCAAGAGGTTGATTGCGGTACAGTTTGCTTTGTATGCTACTGTAGATATATGCGTCCGCGGTTTCGATACGCTTCATGGTCACCTCTTATATATACAGTTGCAGCACTCTGTAATTATGCGCTGTGAGCATCACTGACCGTGCGTTAGTCCATGTCAAGTCATTCCTGCCTCACTCCGCTCCCGCGCTTCTGCGAAAGGACCTCTATGACAGAGGCCTTCTCGCCGTACCACGCCGGTCGAACGCGTATCGTCATAGCCTTACACTACAACGGGCTGGCAGCAACGCGCAGGTGAGACTGCCGTCGTTCATCCCGCAAGTTCCTCCTTTCTGCTTCTCCTCCTTGCATCGTCGGGTCTGGCTCGCCTGAATTGCTCATCCTGGTGTTTTCAAGTTGGAGAAGCACAAATGCACTATGGCCTTCTCAACCTGCGGGACTGTTTCTGTTTTTGATCGGCAGCTATATTGATGCACGCCTGTCCGATCGTCATGCATAATTATACGGATACGGGCTTACAACAGGTCCTTTCTATCGTTTCGCAATGAGCAAAATGACAGAGGAGAGGCTCATATAGTCATTTCGCCCACTACGGGAGTCTCGAATAGTGCTTGGCGCTGCTTGAACGATAGCTCAGGGCGGGAGACGAGCCATATGAGCTTTGCGAATGCGGCTTCGTGCGTCAGGTCGTAGCCTGGCATAACGCCTGTACGAACCATTCTGTCAGTATATGTCCATATAATCGTCTGGCTCAAGGGGAGAGGGCTACTCGCCTATGCTGATTAGGGTCCTGCCTTGAGTATACAGCGGGTACACATTTGGATATGCGCCTACGATACCTTTCGTCAGAAAACATGATACAGCTAGTATGAGTGGTGACCTGACTCACATTGCGAGATGACCACCACGAGCACCTCTCTCTCCACCAGTCTCTTGAGCGACGCAAGCATCCCATTCTCATCGTTGATGGGCAAGTTCCCACTACCATACGCAGACAGGATGACCGCTTTGCAGCTCGCCACAGTCGAAATCTGCGCTTCCAGCAGCGCACCTGTGAATCCGGGGTAAATGTGGACTGAGATCACAGTTGGGTCTGTGTGAAGAGTGATCAAGGACGGAGGAGGGAAGGCTGAGCGCGGCGGCAGGGGTACGCGAGCGTCGGTTGCTATGATATTCGAGAACGATCATCAGCTCAGGAACAGTGAGACAGAATAAAGAGTGAACGACGCACTGATTTTGACGTTGAGGTTGATCAACGGCGGTAAGCAAGGACTGGTAAACGCGCCAAACAGATTCGGACTCGTCTTGGTGGCTCTGTACGAGTGACGTTAGTTATGTCAGTACCTGAACGACTATCCTGCTGTTATAGACGCACCTAGTCCCATGAAGTACACCGTGATGGAAGACTATCCCTACTCCGGCATAGGGTAAGGTGCCAGCCACGAACAACGAGTCGAGGAGATTAGTCCATCCGTCTGAGCGCGGGCGTGAAAGCGGTATTTGCGCTCCTGTTACCATGATGGGTTTTCCAGCGCCTTGGAAGAGGAACGAGAGTATGGCTGCCGTGTATGCCTATAGCAGATATGCATCTCATGATCAGTATGGCTGGAAGCAGGGTAAGGAGGTGAGGAAGATGGAGACACTCACGAGCGTGTCGGTGCCGGAGAGAATGACGAACCCGTCGTACTCTGACCAATTCTCATACACGAGCCTCGCAATAGTATTCCATTCTAGCCCGCTCCTTCATCAGCTCGTATGCCCTCGCGGCGGATTGGTGTTGAGACGACGCACCACTAGGAGTCATCTCGCTGCTATCCATGTGTCTGTCCAGATCCAGGATCTCGTACCCGACTGTACTCCCCGCATCGTCCAGTTCGGGCGTTATCAATCGTGGGTACTTGATGCAGTTGCCCACTAGCTCAGTCTGCACGGGCGAGCCGAAGGACGCGTCCTCTGATGTCAAGTGTGAAGGAGAGCTGAGGGAGGGATGTTGGCGGATTCGCCGGAAGAATGTATCTTGGCGTAGCTGCGACAGTACCGAACACCGAAAGATCAGTCCTCATGCAGATGTATTGGACAGTCGAGCTAAGAAGGGTCAACTTGACGTACCGGCGCATATCCACCTGGAGTAGGTTCAGAAGCGATAGTCCCCCCGGTACCAATCACCAACACCTCTCTGTGAGGCTTGGACGAGCTAGAGCCGTTCATCTGCGCGTCTGCGAGCTGTGCAGCAATATCAAAAAAGGTAGAAGAGTTGATTGCCAGATTGTATCCGCGGTCCAAGATCGTTGTCCACTCTTGTCTCTATGTATGTGGGTCTACTGCCTCTGGGGAAGTTTGCTGTTTGCTCTTCTATAAATGGGAAATTCAACAGTGAGATGGGAAATCATTCGACAATCAGCGAATGAGATGGGAAATTATCAAAACACATTACGAGCGGAGTACCCGATTCGTGCCTGAGATTGGAAGGGTGACCCTCGGCAAGGCTGTCTGACGAGGGGGCCAACAGAAGAAAGAGTACCGTGAGACACCATTGGCAATGAGCAGTAGCATGCAGAGTAGCTGGGAGTAGGGGTTTAAAAGTGGCTGGTCATAATGGTGATACATGAACTACGATAACGGAATGGCGATGGTGCTACTCGTCGTCGGAGCCTCCGCTCCCGCTCTCGTCGCCTTCGCCTTGAGCATTCAGCTCGGCGATCGCTTCTGCCACGGCGCTCTTGCGCTTTTTCCTCTTGCGCTTCTTCTTCCCTGCTTCGTCGACTGATTCATCGACCTGTTCGAGCGCTGTGGCATTTCCTGCGATATCGTCATGGTGTGATGTCTCATCGTCTCTTCTCCGTTTCTTTTGGCTGGCGCTCTCGCTCTTCTCCGGCTCCACAATGACCACCTTTTTCTTCTTGACGCTCAACGGATTGGGTCCCTTGACTTTGATCCTCTTCCTCCCCGCGTCCGCATTTGCGAATTGGCTGCTGGATCCAGCCGCTGCGCCTGCGCCAGCACCCAGGACGTTCTCGCCGTCCACAATCCCTTCTAACGCTTTCGCCCCTTCCAACCGCCGCGATTCCTCAGACTTGTTCTTCTCTCTGATGGTAGCTGTCGAAGGCGGGGAGAGGACCAGCACGCCTCGCGGGTTGAAATGTATGATGGGTAAACCGGGTATTGTGCATACGGTGTTTAGCAGAGGAGTCGATTGTGCCGCGAGGACGTAACGATGTTTGTTCGTTTGGCCTGTACGCGTGAACCACATATTCAGTCATCAGCTCACATGCGAACAATGTATGAGAATGACAAGTGTGGTCACTCACCAATGACATCTTTGAGGCAGTCGTCCGGCGCAAGAGCTTCGCGGTGATTACATTTCCTCCTCTCGAACCTTTTCGCTACATCGGTAACATTCTGCACGTCTTTGCCAAGCTTGTAGAGCGCTTCGACGCAGCATTGCGTGATCACTAACATCAGTCGTAGACACAATCATCAGTACAATCACTCCTTGAGTAGGAACGACGACGCTCACTTGGCTTGCACTCGCCCTGCACCACTTGGAGGAACTGCTTGTAGATGTTCAAATCGGATTTCCCAGCTTCGAGTAACAAGTCGTTGGAGACTAGGCAGTGGTTTGATCAGCACATCTGAACCATATCGCAACTTCAAGCCAGATGAGAGCCCATCATGGCCAGTATGAAGGTAGACTTTATGACTGAGCCGGGCACACTCACCGAGCACTTGGAAAGGCTGCCTAAAGCCAAACGTCTGCGTGTACAGCGCCATGACGCGCTTGTACGTCTTTGCTCGCTTTTGTCGCATGATCGGCTATTCTCGGGGGGTCGAACGACGTGGAGGTGAGATGGGGAGCTGATACGGAACGTAAATTGACCAGCGAATGACAAGTACAATTCTGTAAGATGATTATGCTGGCAGAACAACAATAACGCTGAGCGCTTTCAACTTTTTGCGGGTCACGTGACCCGTAGCCTACCGCTATCGGGCCGTTTCCCAAGCTATGAAAAAGACCTCAACGTGGTCGTCCTGGTGATTGTGTTTTGATGCGTGCTCACCAGCTCCAAGCAGGACCGAGTAGGCGTGGTATGCAGCGGCTGAGCACCTCTGCGTATATTCTGCATCATGGGTTCCATGGAAGATGACATTGAGATAGACTGAAGTGAAGAGTATCCGCCACGTGGGAAGCACGTTGTAACGGTTCGCTTCGCTCAGCCGTCTTTCTCCTCGATTTCACGATTTCACGTGTGTACACAAATTGTAAAATAGCACACTATCCTCGCACAAGTGCTCCATAGACAAAATAATCGGCACCTGGGAGACATACAATAGACTGTCTCGAGGCGACGAAGGCACATTGACGCGCATGACAAGATGACATCGCACGCGGAGGAAGACGATTGGGAGACTGTACGTTCGAGTTTCTATCTCCCATCTTCCGTTTTAGGTTTTACGTTTTGTGTTATCCTTTCTTCGCTGGTGGTCAAGCCTCTGCTCACGTCAGCTCCTCATGCTGACGTCTACTTCGTCATCTCGTTGTGCGTCTTAGGCCGATATCCCCATACCCAAAGCGGCGAGAAATGTACCCTCACGATTGGCCCCACATCACCACCAACAGCAGCAGCAGCAGCAGCAGGGATCATTGAGGCCGACAGCAGCGGAATTCAAGCCTGTTCCGCGGGCTACCAATACGAATACCAGTTCCAATGCCAACAATAGCGTGTCTGCCTCTCAGCCATCACCGTATCCCACCTCAGCAGGCGGTCCATCAATCTTACGTCGACCCGATACCCAAAGTCAAGCACAAGCGCCAACACCAATGATTTTATCAAGAGGTCAAGTACCAGGTCCATCTAGAGCTCCCCGCGGCATTCATTCCAATGAGACGGAAGAGGGCGGCGGAGGCGGCGGCGATGCTGAAAGGGAGACGGAGTCGGATGATTGGTTCAGGGGTAATCGGCCTATGAGCAATCGTCAAATATGGGACAGCGCGTGAGTCGTACTGCCACCTCGTCTTCGCATTGCAGACCCAGGAGATAGTCTAGATCTAGATCTGCAATGATCCTATCATCCTGGTGGAGAGCAGATAATCCAAAAACACAAAGCCCAGAGTTCAATGCTGATGCGTATCATCATCGTATACGATAACAGAAACGCCCGACCCGCAGCGCCGCCTACAACTATTCTGTCTCCGACACCACTACCCCAAGCACAAATGAAGATCCTGCGAAGACCAACCTCCAATTCCCCCGGCGGATCGGGTGTCGGTTCTGGCGGCGGTGCAGGCGGAAATGGGAGTGCAGGGGGACGAAGGACACTGGAAGAGCGCGAAGAGCAATATCGATTAGCGCGCGAACGGATCTTCGGCGCCGCGCCTGCGCCTGCCTCTGCCTCTGCGTCTTCAGAGGACGGCGTAGCCGAGCACTCGCACGCGCACAGCAGCGGGAAACGAGGGAGTGGGGCCAGTACGCCAACGCACGCGGAGTCGGCTGCTGCAGCAACGGCGGCAGCGAATTGGGGCGGACTGGTCCCGTCCCAGATCCGAGGAGAGAGGCGGTCGCCCCTGCCCGCGCAAATGCAGCACGGCGGCGGTGGCGGTGGGAGCGGCAGCAGTAGTCCTGCCGGAGCTGGGGCTAGTGGCGGGGTGTTGCGTCAGCCTCGAGGGCCGAGAGAAGGCGGCGGGTTCTCCCATTAGCTCGGTCGCTTGGTATTTGGTAGATAAGGGATCAGCTTGATCGGCTGTTGTTGTATGGGCGTAGCGGAGTGGGCAGCGTGCTATCTAGTATGGATTCTACATACTTATGAAATACTGCAATTTCATATCTGCTTCAGCACTCGAACGCTTTCTGGCTTACTAGGTCGTACAAGAACCGCATCTGCTTGGTTAACTTACTGCAAGCTACCAAGCTATCTTCTGGTTACTGCTTGACTCCCATGCGTATCAGATACTGACATCTACGGCGCAACAGATACTTCTTCGATGATTACGATGAGTATAACAAGCATGCATCTGGCATATAGTTCATATGCATGCAATGACTCGCTTGACCCAACTCTAGCTTCTACCGAATGAGCCCGACCAGAACGCAGCGGGCAGCTGATCGGTAAAGTCGCCCAACGGTCTCTCGACGATGGCAATTTCCCCTTCGCCTTCTTCCTCCACTTCTCCCTGTCGTTGTCCACCGCTACTACTCAGCCATCCAGCACCTAGGAGGGCCTTGTATCGATCCCTGTTGATCTTGACAAAGTCGGAATCATCGGCGGTCCCCAGTCTTGCTGAAGCCGATTCGTGCGCCGGTGCGTCTGGCTCTAGTGCCGAAGACGCTGATGCTGATGTCGGAGCAGTCACTGAAGAGGTCGAATGCTCAAGCTGTTCTCGCTGCTCTCGCGCTTCGCGCGCGCGCTTCTTCCTCGCTGCCTTACTACCTAATCCTGCGCCCAAAGGCGAAGGCAGTCCGTCCAAACTGGTACTAAGACCAACACTTGGACTCTCTGATGATCGCCTGCCCTTAGATCGAGCAACAGCTTCGAGATCCAGTCGGATCGTGGCCAACCAGTCCGTGCCCCACATGACAACTTTGGTATTCCTGCCATGATCGTTGCCCCTGCTTGGCTGGAACGCTGTGCCGTGCACTGGGGTATGAAGGGAGGCGAGCGAGTGGGATAAAGTGTATAGCTGCGCGGTGGGGGGGAGGAGACGGCGGTGTTCGAGGTGATAGAACGTTATTTGGTTCGTGGGCAATGTTACTGCCAGTAGAGCAGGGGCGGAAGGTGGGAATGCGAGCGATATGGGTGAGTGAGGCAGGGTCGGTAATGTCGCGTACACCTACGAAAGATTGTTTAGCGTTTGAGCTCAGCAGCAGGATCATATTGGGAGAGCACTCACCTGTAAAGTGTCAAGGTTGAAGATCGACACTCTCCCTGCAAGGTCCGATACCGCCAACCACTGCCCGTCTTCACTAGCAGCCAAGCTAGAAACCCAGGGTGCGTTGTCGTTAACTACCTGTTCCGCTTCGTCCTCCTCGTCGCTGAACTCGTCGCTCATATCCACATCGCTCCCGTCCCCGTTCACCATCCCATTCCCATTGACATGTCCGTTTCCATTGGCCTTGGCCACCTTGCTCGAGCCTTTCACGACGCGTCCTTCCACAAGCTTGTCTTGGCATGTGAAGCACTTTGTCACTGTGACGCCAGCCTTGGGATCCTCCGAGGAGAACTCGAGAACGGCGATTTGGCCTGAGGCGGCCAGACCAATGACCAGATGCGCCGAGTCAGCCGTGAAGAGCAGTGAGGAGGCACCACAGCCTTTCGTGGCTATTGACAGGTGGGGCAATTCGATGGTGAGCGTGTCTACCAGGTCCCGGATTCGGGTTGGGCGGAGGGTGCCGTCCACAGACTAAAATGTACACGATCAGCGAGAAGCACGCACTTCGTGTTCATCAAGACTTACCGATGGTTGAAGATGGAACAGCTTCGTCTCGTACAAGTCGGAGACAGCGAGCCATTTCCCATCAGGCGAGATTGTAGCGGAGACCAGATGCGTTCGTAACTATCGAATATTCGTATTAGCCTCGATATGACTTCAACTAGCGAGCGACTCACCTTCAGTTCCATCTCTAGCACCTTTTCCCAACCTTGCTCATCCGGCAAGACTCTCCATATCCCAATAGACCGATCTTTCCGACCCAACACTAACCTCGCTTTGGAAGCAAAGACGATTCGGTCATTACCCCTTCCACCACTAAGGTATCCCATTCTCCGACTGAAGGACTCCTCGAACAGTGCTCGTGCGGTACTTTTCGGTCTGCCAAGCGCATTCCTCTCCTTTTCTGACGAGGTATCAGGTGATCCAGCCGAAGTGAGGGATAACGACATGTCCCATCCTCCTGAAGCGAGGACTGGTGCGTAGCCTGGATTGATTGCTCTGGTGGCAAGAGGGTGTGAAGATGGTAAGGGGACGTAAGGGGGGAATACTGCGAGCGCCCGAACGTCATGCGAATGTAATCGTTTTGTAGCTGTTAACATCCATTGCGATCGGCCACCACTTGCCGAAGGGACGTTGATGAAGTGGCAGACTCGCTGGTCAGGCCCAGAAGTGAAGAGAGATCGTCCGCCCTAAAACGTTTGTTCAGCTGCGTTCGCTTTCAGAAGCTTCAGACAGCTCACTGGACCAATAGTCAAGCACATGCCGTCTGCCTTATGAGCGCGGAAGTTATATCTCTGCGCCATGCTCGTGCTATCCCAGAATGTGACGTTGCCCAATGAGTCGGACGTGACCACGTCGTTGTCACTATCAAGGCGAGTCAGCTCTACACTATGAGCCACAATGGATAAGCGTAACTCACGGTAAGACGCCGACACCCCAGACGATTGTCGCTCTATTACTACCGCTCTGAGGCTTCTTGCCACCTCGTCCTGCCTTCGCGACCTTTTCCACCACCGCCCTTGACTTCAGCGTGACGCGGTTGATTCCTGACCGACCCGCTGAGAGAGGTGGCGGGATCTCCCATTTCCTCCACGACGAATCCGAATTACCAGTGACGAGATACGTATTTCGCCATTCCCATTCGTCGGAATCTTCTATTCTCTCCAACTTTGGGATCCCCCAAGCGATGCTCACGGTCCGCGTACGAGATGGGAGGGTGTCGCATCGCAGCAAGTGCGATGGAGGCGGTTCGAGTGGCGTGGGAGCAGACGAGTGGGAAAGAGGGGCTGGGATAGTGACGAAGTGTAGAGATGGTGAGGAGGTCGCTAGGCACAGCAGGTCATGTGTGGGCGCAACGGACATCGACCACATGGGCGGCGAAGGGATGGCGTATGTTTGCTACAATGTAGCTCAAAGGTCAGCTCATACGGTGCGATTGTAGTATGAGCGTTCTCACCAGAATTCTGCCTGATCGCAGACAACGCTCGACCAGCTCGCTCGAGTCTGAACCAGCGGTGAATAACCGCAGATCCTCAATCTTGGGTACGGAATATGGTTTGCGATAGAAATTGAGCGGATCCCGGATGACCAGCGCCATACTAGATACTTGCGGGTGGGTCAGAGTCGGAGGTAGGGTCTATAACAAGTCAACAATTCAAGATCAGCTCGACATAGCTCTACGAGAGCAGCTCAGGAGGACAGCGCACCTTCTGCAAGACCCAATTGCCCGACATGTTATTCTCGTCGCCATGGACATACTCCCAGAGCTCCACATCGCCATTCTCTCTCGCGAGGACTAACACGCCAAACTCTTCCTTCTGCGAGCCGCCGCCGCCGACGCTGACGCCGGGAACATGCTTGCTCTTGCCTTTTGACGAAGAGGGATCCCGCGGTGGAGGGAGCGGCTGAGGTGCGAATGCCAGAGCCGTTATTGGCGAAGGGGTATGGTCGTAGAA
Organism: Cryptococcus sp. GC_Crypt_3; assembly: GCA_026538395.1. Classification (NCBI taxonomy): domain Eukaryota; kingdom Fungi; phylum Basidiomycota; class Tremellomycetes; order Tremellales; family Cryptococcaceae; genus Cryptococcus; species Cryptococcus sp. GC_Crypt_3. The sequence continues at coordinate 23,247 of JALPCB010000228.1, forward strand.
TCGGATCCGATGTAATGGTAATGAAGCCAGCTGGGGCGGAGCTAGTGCTGAGGCCGCCATGACGGATCTGTTGTTCTTAGCTCGTCAGTCTTGTGCAGTTCTGAGCCAAGTGTTGTGGTGCCAAAAAAGTTGAAAGATGGTGAGCGAGAGTGGACGTCTTGGAATCCAAAAATCACAAAATGCTGAGAGTGATAACGACGGGAGCAAATCGCCCGTTGTCCACCTGGAATCAACGCCACGTCATAATCTATTCCGCTGGTTCACCTCCACTTACCACCATCTGTGTCTTCGAGTGATATTTACCTCTTTCTGAACCATACAACGCTCACTGATCACTCTATCTCGCCCGCTCGACCTCACCGGCGTCGACGCAAGATGGCACCGGCCCAAACCCACCCTCCTATCGACATGCACGACTATCCCCTGACTACTCCCCCATCAGTCCTACTGGTCATCGTCGACATACATCCGCTATCATGGTCACTCCTCTCCAACTTACCCCCTTACCCCCCCGGACCGCCTGGGTCAGGCATCGAGAAGATCGGAGCGACGTCCATGACTTTGCCGGATTTCGTTACTGTCCTCATGGTCTTCCTCAATGCGCACTTGGCTAGTCGGTGGGGGAACGAAGTTGTCGTATATGGCGCTTCTGCAGGGCGAGCGTGAGTACTTGGGTTATTATAATCACCATGGGTGCATAGCGCTAGCAAGACAGGGCTGATCAATCATACGGCCCGTTGATCGTAGGAAGCTGCTTTATCCACCACCGCCCAATGCCGTGGCCGGCCCTTCGAAGCCCCGCGCAAACACTTATCACCCCTTTCAGCTGCTCGATTCGAGAATAGAGCAAGGCCTGAAGAAAATGATAGCCGACGAACAAGCCCGGCTAGAAGAAGACGACACAGGACCTTTGAACGGTTAGCTAGCCTGTCACATGCCTTCTGTCTCCAGCCAGCTGATACTCCGTAGACCCGCCCGCCGTGGTATCTGCCCTCACAAAGGCTTTATGTTGTACGCCCTGCGTTCTTCCCCAAGCTCACATTATGGCTAATGTTGGTACACTTCACTTCAGTCATAAACCGCATAATACCAGCAACGAACACCAATGCGGCACTAAACGACGCCGCTGCTCCCGATACAGCAGCTTCAGGTGCCTCGGGTCCCGATCGCCCCGAAACGCGAATACTGGTCATCAACGCTACTCCAGGCTCTACCTCTATATCAAGCTCGACGAGCAATGGCGATGCGAACGGCGATGGCGATGGCGATGGCGAGCAAGAGCTACAGAACCGGACTCAGCAAGGAGGACAAATGCGCGGAGGCTATGTAGGGCTGATGAATTGCGTTTTCGCCGCGCAAAAGGCGGTAAGTCCCAAGCGTCACTACGAGTCGGTCTATTGCTGAATATATTGCGTTCGAACAGAAAGTCCCGATCGACGTATTATCATTACCGCCCGCTTCGATCGATGCCTCACCACCTATCTTCCTGCAGCAGGCGGCGCACCTGACGGACGGCGTGTACTGGCAATGGAACGGTCGAGGGGGTTTACTACAATATCTCCACGTAAGTGTACCATAAACTCGGGCGTTTTGATGTGTTTCTGCGATAATGGCAGCTCGATTTTGACGTGTCATGTGCTAGGGAATATACTTGCCGCCACCATCTCTCCGCCAACACCCGTTTGCCGTCCCACCGCAGGACGCAGTAGGCTTCCGCGCAGTGTGTTTCTGCCACCATAAGACGCTCGACGTAGGCTTCGTGTGCAGCGTGTGTCTGAGCAGTGAGTCGCGTTCTTCCTACTTTAATATCCGAGGGGCTATATCTAAGTTGGAAGTGCTAATGCATCCGCTGGACAGTCTTCTGCGAGCCTAGACCCGTGTGTCTCATGTGCAAGTGAGTCGCGCGATACCGAACATGAGGAAAGCTACTGACGAGTGGGCGTGAAAGGACGAAATTTCCACTCAAGTCTATCCCGACCCTGCGCTCTCTCGCAGCCAATATCCAATCGATCCCTATTCCCGATACCATCATCCCGCCCCCAGCGCATAAACCTCGCAGTATCCATCCACCGAACGACGCTGAGGGTAAACAGGGTACTGGTGGTGGAGCTGGCGGGAGAAGCAGAGGTAGCGCTAGACGAGCGAGTAATGTCGATGTTCCCGGAGGAGGTAGAGGCGAGCCTATCGAAGTTGATTAAACTATCTTTCACGCAGAGCATCTGAAAATCGCAGTGTAATGGTACCCAGTGTACGATGTACGATATCATGTCCAATGTACAAGTATGCATGATGGCTAACGGCTACCGGCACACCAGCACCAGGACCAGTTTAGCCTACTTGGCTACGACGAAAGATGATATATGCAATGCGATATGACAGGTCTGATATTTTGGATGTGAGGTAACATCGCTATAGTGTTGATTGTGTGTAGCGAAGATCAAAAGAAGCCACGACGAAAGCAATTCCAACACCGAACACCCAAATTACCTTTCTTTTGGAATTTCGAGCGCTGGCGGACTGACCCATCTGACCGTGTCCTATAAAGCACAATCGCAAGGGTACAGATCAGTTACGACGATTCACAATTCACATAGTACAAAGTACAGAGAACGCGAAATTACTCACCCACGCCCACCATCCTTTACCTGGCTTATCGGGCCAATCGTGACATCGTACTTTGCCTGGTGGCCTATAGATTCAACGTAATATCAGTTTCGGTGACTCAAGGATCAGTAGCTTCACTTGACGCGAATGGAGGACATAATCTAGCAGTGTGCTTAGACAGGTGAGATAGGATGAAAACAAGGAGACAGAGGAAGCAGAGCGGGAAAGCATTTCGCACGTACATGTCGTTCCACTGGATCTGCTCCGACATGCCATCACCTTCATTGGGCCATTCGATCCAGCCGCGAGCCATAGCATCTTCTTTGCCATAAGTCGCATGAACTCCAGGGACGACTGCTATCCGTCCGAAACCGTATCGCCAAAAATCCCATGAGATCAAGGACGATTCGGACGCTTGGCATTGCCAGTCCGCGTCGGTGCGCGGTGGTGCCCGGCGGAATCGGACATTGTACGGAGGCATGAAGGGCGTTGGGGACAAGACTGTGATTCCGTTCCATCCTGCGAATACCTGGAAGGGCAGCATGCGCTCGTACCGCTGCAGCGTCGGGTGGTGGGACGGGAACAGCTAAGTAGTGGGGCAAAAGCGTCAGCTCTGCGTCCATTATAGATGGCTTGACACGCAGGATGATGGGGGAGCTGGTTTTGAGCGGATGTGCACTGACCTTCTGCGGCAGATCCTTGTCCTCCTCTTTGACAGGGAAAGGGGTATACAAATCCCCGCTCATATCCCTGCCGACCCAACCATCGTAGAACCACCTTCCCGCATGGTCCCAACCACACGTCATATCCGCGTCCTGCTTGAAGTGCTGATGCATCAATTCCAGGAAATGCTGAGCGGAGAGATACACGTCGTTGTAGAAAACGATTCCGGTCCACGGATGACCATCTGGCGAAAGACCTTCTGGGAGGGTATCGTAGAATGGCTGCATGCCTGAATTGCGCATTTCGGACAGTTGCTCGATACGGTGCACCTCCTCCCACTCGATGGCGGGCAAGTGAGTCTGGATGAAGATGTTCTCTGGCGGCACGCCAATGTTCAGCAGATGCTTGCGCATCACCTGTGATAGGATTTCCCCGCTGATGATGGTTAGACATGAACCGTCAGCCGGGCCCCATCTGCTGACAGCTAGGTCAAGCAGCAATTCCAAACTCACCTGCCATCGGCAGAGTCGCCTTCCAGGAGCGAGAAGACCAGGGACTCCGGGCCGAGGAAGTCTGCGAGGACCGTCCACATCGCGAACCAGTCGGCGAGCATGCCTAGGCGCGACGCAGAGTCAGCACTAGCATGTCACTCATATATCGTGCTTGACTCACCCGCGACCTGTCTACAGATAGTGACGAGGTACCACCTCCTCTCCTCGCCTCTAACCCAGTTTCCAGAAGCGGTATCCCAATCATCGACCAAATGTCGATATCGATCTCTCAGCTCGTCGGTGATGTACGGCGAGAAGATGGGAGCGGTCAATTCGTGTTCTCTTGGAATATGCGGATAATCCTCTTTCACTTTCCTCAGTAGCGGATGGAGGAACGCGAAGGCTTCTTCTAATGTGGGCAAAGGGCCAAGGTCGTATTCCTCTTTCGTGGAGTTGGTGCGCAGTCGCCGTGACTTGCCTGGGTGTATGGAGGGCGGAGAAGTGCTTTTGGCGCGGGATAAAGTCGGTGGTCGAGGTTTATTTACTGGTCTGAAAGGCGCAGCGCCCTGCTCGCCGGAACCCCAATATCGAAATTTGTTTCTCATGGCTCCCAGGCCCCCGTCGACGCCCCTCCTTTCGGACCAGCTGGAAGCGTCCCACCGACCTTCTTCCCGCGCTACATCCCTCGACGCAGCTTGAGAAAGCACGACGACCCCTATTAACCCTAGCAGCACGAACAATCCCCGCGCTACGGCTCGGGGTAGGGCGGGCCGCATTCTGCTGCGAGAGGAAGAGCTCGACATGCCCGCTTTGAAGTTTGTGGTGAAGTACGATGAGG
>JALPCB010000229.1:0-27784 GCA_026538395.1 Cryptococcus sp. GC_Crypt_3
TATGGGAATCGTCGCATTTTGGGCCACCTGGTGATGCCGAACGCCCCGGTGGAGTTTGAGTTGAGTGTCGGGCTGCTACAACCACATCTTGCACCTTTAGTGGTAAGCCAAACTTGGCCAAGTCCCCCACTACCCGTCCCAGCCGACCACGCGACTGCACCCTTCCTGCATCCACTCTGGCGCCTCAGTATCACTCATTGACGAGGCGTACGCAATGAACGAGCATGGAGACCTCGGCTCAGAGCTCTGACCGCTCTCACCGACGTCATGCATACTACTCGATACATTGGACGCTACTACATGCACCTCAACTGCCACTCTCGTCCGAACGCTCCTCAGAGGTCAAGCAACCGAAGACGAATATTATATCCTCCTGCGAGTCGCGCCTCACCTCTCACCCAAGAACGTCCGTGGCACTCCATGGTCGATCGAGAATGTGGCGCACAATATTTAGCACACCAAGCGCCTCACTTTCCATGGTCTTGATCACTCGCTGATACCTATATCAGCAAGGAGCGCAGAAGCCGCAGAAGATTGTAGTAAACGGGCGTAGACCCGGCGTAGGCTGCTGCGGGGGGGCGATGGAGCATCATTACATTGCACTATGTATTATGCAGCACTCCCCCATACCACGCACCGACATCGAGTCGTTCAAGTGCATGCGCCTGAATCCATTTACACCCTAGCCGGGTAAGACCCCATTGTACAAAGAGGCGAACATGATGCTCGGAAATTGCGCAATTATCGTAGCACCGCCCGGTCTCACAGTGCCTACTGGCAACAAACCTCGTTACGACTGAGCATTTGCTTTGCTGTTCAATAGGGAAGTCCTCGCAATTGACGCAACCTGACCCCACGCGACTCTGACATCGGCTCACCACCTGTATGGCACTGGCTGAACAATTATAGAAAATATGCACAGTACATGCGAAATTAACATTTTAGTTATTATATACCGTATGGTAAGACGAACATCAAGCAGGAGTTTCCGCCGCACACAATAACGGAAGCTACAGTATCTACAGCGACCACGTATACACAGCGCCCTGTATCACCTCATCCAAGACAAGTTGGCGCGCCTGTGCTCTTCATCGAAAAGCCTCATGAACTCGAAAGGCGTGAAGTATTCCGGGGCGTCCGGCTCACGCCGCTTGCATGCGTGCGATGGAATGTACTTCTTCGGACATATGACGATTCGTCGAGGAGGACGCTTTTTGATCACCGTCTGGTTCGGAGTGAACGCGTCCGGTGCGACGCTACAGACAGACTCTCGATATCAGCTTCGTCTTTGCTTGGCGATGCGGACAGAGAGAGAGGAAGAGGAAGAGGAAGGGAGGACTCACCCTCCAGCATCTACGATGAGGCCTGCCACTTGATCCAGTGACTTTTGCCCCACGGACTTTCTGAGGCTCTGTAGGCTGCATCGCCAGCCTGCGAGCACCTGCCAGTTGGACAATACGCACCTGCGATATCGATCAATACCAGTTCCAGCCGCAAGCAAGTATCTAGAAGAGATTCAAGACTCACGTTCGCTTTTGACTGTTCGTGTACATCTGCTCGTAAGCCTCGACGTATCGCTTGAAGCGCAACTGATCGAATTTGGCAGGATCGACTGCCTGGGAATGCGGCATGCCCAAATCGGTACAATCGTCAATTGTGAGGACTTCGTAATCCGGCTCCGTGAGCCGCGCTACGTTGACAAGTTTGCGAAAGTCGAGTCTTGCTTGTTTCCGTGCTGCAGAGCCGTTTCGCCGCTCTCTCCCGTTATCGACAGTGGTCAGCGATGGGGCAAGTGGCCTTGTCCCCTCTTGAGCATGGTCCGTGGGTACGCCTGCTTCGATGCTAGCCTCCTCGCGGACACCTGCTCCATCCTTTCGATTCTTTTTGTGGCGAGGTGCAGACGGTGACGGTGACCGTGACCGCGAACGCTTCTTGACCTTAACCTCCTCCTTGACCGTGATCTCCGTCGAGGTGCTTTCGGCTTGCTCAATGGGCGCGATAGCAGCAGCCTCAGCGACCTCGCCTTCCATCTTCGCACCGCCTGCCGACTCGGCAGTTTCCGCTTTGACCACCGATCTCTTCGTCTTTTTCTTCTTCTTTGGCGGTGTGGGCGCATCGTCCATATTCGGCGTCACTGAGTCGACAGAGTCGGACTGGTCGTTCTTGACGATGCCAGTAATGACCGATTCCGAAGTGGTAGATAGGCGAAGGGAGTCCGTTGTTCCCGAGTCGTTTACGGCAGCCCGCTCTCTCGACCGCTTCCTCTTCTTATCATTCGACGAGTTGGCCGCTGTCACGCCTTCCAGTGTGGTTTTCAAGCTGGTGACATTGGAGAGCGGTGGTGCACCAAAGGATGGTCTCACTCCAATGTTCATCTCCCCGCTGGAGCCTGACTTCTTGTCCTCTGAGTCGTGTGAGAACGACGTAACCTCATCGCAAGGCACAGGTATAGGAGAAGCCGACGAAGAGGACTGAGGGTGGTCGCCGTTATTGCCAGCAGCGATAGGAGTAGCAATGGGAGTGAGTTCGTTATGTTGGTAGGCGTTGTCGATGATCTGCAACAACTGTAAAACATTGATCGAAGCCTTGTCCGTCACTGAGTCGATCGAACCGGTCGATTCGGCTATAGCACTGGCTTTGAGGTCGTCATCGGAGATACGTCGAACATGCACGACGGGCCCCTGCTCCTCGTTGGTGTCGGTATTGGTCTTGCGCGAACCATCGTGATCTTCCACAACACTATGACAGGAATACAGTCAGACTAGGTCTCGTTCTTGCAAGTACGGTGACTGTATGACTCACCCTCCTGCCCTCCTGATGGCTTTACGGACCATTTTGGCTTCTTTGCGTGAGAACTTCTTGGGCATTCCACGATGAGTGAATTGATAAGTTTTGCCGTGCAAGACATTCCTACGGTCCATCGCTTATCAGCATGTAGCATATCACACATGGCATGCGGCGTAGGTATGAGAAGGATGGTGTAGGATTGGGAAGGCAGGTGCATGCTTGATGAACTCACCTTCGCTTCAAGGTACTGTACGCGCGAGCATAAAGGCGGATTCGTTCGAGGGCGATTGCTTTCTGTAATAGTAATGAAGCCTGATCGCGCCCTAGCTCCGTGATGACCTCGGGCTCGAGATGAGCTAGATCGAATGGGTAGGCCCTGGCACGGGATAGCCGGATACTTGCCTCGTCCTCTCTGTCGACAATGGCCTGAGGTGGTACAGGCACTGCCGCTTCCACGCTTGTCTGAGGCGACTTATCGTGGCCGTCAGATGAGCCATGCGAAAGGTGCATATCGATAGCACCTGAAGAAACCAGATCGAGTTGTTCGGCCGTGACACGGGAAAGCAGGATAGTCGCCCCGTCCTCTTCGGCAAGGCAAGCTCGATCTGAAACGAATACTGCCCCTTTGACTTGCGTTGGTGGTGGTTGAGCTTGGTCGCTATTCGAGTGATGCGAAGGCTGCAAATCGATATCACCAACACATGCGGAGAGAGCTGATAAAGACTCCTCTGGTATCGCCGGGGCAGGAGACGCCACGATCTTGCGCCTTCGAAGAGGCAATACGACCTCCACCTCGCGAGGTCTCTTGAAAGGTCGATGCGCGACTGTTGCAACCGGGAGGTTGGACTCAGTTGATTCCGATTGCGAAGTCGAAGTGATGTATGCATCTGGAGAGTTTGAAATGTGAAGGTCGATGGAGAGGTCGAGGTCGATCTCTGGCAGCCGGTTCGCGCGGTGACGAACGATCTCCATTATGGGTTTCTTCTCCTCCTCCTCTCCGTCAATCGACTCCAGCTCGTCTATCTCCTCCTCCACGACCGAAGCAGACCGCGCAGGAGTGTTGGCCGTCGCCTTCCGAATCTCGTATGCGGCTGAGGGTGGAGAGGGTGGAGAGGGCGATGGCGATCGACGGAGAGCAGTCCACCTCGGTCCATGAGATGACGAAAGGCTAACCTCGAGCGGTTGGCTTGCCTCAATAATGTCCTGGCCATGCATGCTCGTCGGAACGGACTGTGGCTCGGGCGAGCGGTCCTCGTCGCTGAAGAGGTTGTCGACATGGACGTCGTCGTTATCATCGCCAGCAATGGGCGAGCTCGGAAACGTGTTATCCAGCTCGGCCAGATCGGGCGTATCGGTGATGCGCATGAATCGACCACGAGCACGAGCACGCATCGAAGCAGGGAGGGGTGATGCTATAGAAGAAGGCGAAGGCGAAGGGGGCTGAGAGTCCGAGATGTGGGAGAGCGCTCTGTACTGCGTAATGTCAACCAGGGTAGGTTCATCATCATCGCTGTGAGCACTCTGATCGCTTTCATCAGATTGAGTCAAGTCGATGACGTCTGGGAGGAGAGTGATCGCTTTGCGCGAGTCCGGACTTGCTTTGATGCGGTGGTCGGCGGAAGGTGCCTCTGGAGGGGTATTGTCCTCAACGGAGGGCAGGCGAAAGTATTTCGACCGTGAGACCGGAGGTCGAGCAGGAGTCGTTGTAAGTGGCGGTGGTAGAGCAGGTGACGTAGGTGTGAGAGGATCTGGGATGATATTTTCCGGAACCTCGGAGGGTTGAGTGGACTGTCGTACTAGCCGCCAATACTTTCTGAACCAAGGGATCGCTTTGAGGAGCATGACTGTGTGCAGATGCGTTAGTTCTCGGACAGAAGGACACTCAGTGAGATGTCGGTATAACCTACTTTGAGTATGACGCGGAACATCTCGCCAGCAGGTCCAAGATGGATCCATCTTTTCCTGGTGCTTGCGGAATGTCCTCCTGATCCTGAAAGACCTGATTCAGCCACAGTATCGTATGCGACAGTCTGCGGCGCCAAGCGTATGTCACTCACCACTGCAGCCGCTTCTCTATGGGGTTGTATGTCTTCCCTCTCCACAAGTTGGTCGCTTGGACCGAGCCCCACACGTCGCGCCGTATCACACCCTCCCTAAGGGCCCAGTCGATCCACTGACTGTCGTGCTCCAAGTGCTCGATGCACAGATCCCGATACGCGTGCCATATCAAGCTGTAGTCCTCCGGGAGACGGGGAGACTGACGGTCGAATATGGCTTTGTAGTATCTGGAAGTGGCTCGGATCGTGTTCAGCAACCGAACGGTAGAAGCGGTGTTCCACCTGTCGAAATGTCAGTGTCAGCTGAGAAGACACGGTATACAATGCGATAAACGAGAGAAAGAAGATGATCACTCACGAGACCTGTAGATGGGTCTGGGATTGTTCAGCGATAGGAGGCATCGTCTGCCATTCAAGGTCAGCCTGTTTCGTACATACAGGATGCGTACCTACGAGAGCTGGCCTGACGACTCACCAGAGAAGAGGGGTCCAATGTTGCGCGGCTGATTTGACGAGTGCTCTCGAGTGCTTGAGGCGCCGGTTCCTTCACGATGGTAATGGCGGAAGATATAATGGCTAAGAACGACATATGAGTTATATAACATCAGGACCACAGCCGTCAATCTTTGACCCATCCAAGAAATCTCAATCCCAGAGAAAGGGTATCATCTCCACGTATCCATCGCAGCAAGGGGTCAAGAGGATCGTGCGTTCGTTTCGACACTTTATGAAGCCGGAAACAGTAAGTACATCTGCAATAGAGATGGTTGTCAAGGTCTGTCAAGGGTAGAGCGTGATGAGATCAGATCAGTGCGGCACTGCGGGACCTTGCAAAGGGTACCGGGGTGCCGAGACCGGCGGGACTGGTGGCCCCTTACGTTTCATGAGCTGACATTGACTTCCCCTATGTTTCGCTGGTTGCCATGAAAGCTGAATATGGAGTCAAGCGTTCGTACTAGCAGCGCATGGAGCATGGTCAGGAGAGCACCAGTCATTGTCATCGTAGGGAGTGATCGTCAGTTTATGATCGTGATGGATAGAGCTGCGCTGATCGGCAATTCGTTCGCTGTCAACGATGTGATTCGGGGATATGTACACTGCAGACTCACTCTGCACGTGATACACCAGAAGCGTCGACGACAGCATCGATGAAGGCGTCGATAATAGTGACGGTGGGATTTCTGGTGTAGACCTCAACTTAGATAGGAATATGTTCTGATCTGATGATATCAGATCACGGCGGTGTTCTTGAGCGGCTGAATCCATTTGTTGTCATTGCTTGCTGGACGAGACTCCGTGCACCGCGCGCAGGGATACACCAGGGATACACACGTGCAGATGGCAACCTACAGTCGCCATAGTATGCCTGTCAGTACGTATTGTAGATTCTTCGGAACATTGGTAGACGATGCATACGTCAAAGGGTTTCAGCGCGTCACACGCAGTGGAGGATTTGGTCCCGGTGTTTCATCTAGTCCGGCGTGTCTTGTGCTGTGACATCCTCGATAGCTGGAATCATGTCCGTTGACCCTTCTCCTGCCTGCTGTACACATAAGGTCGCTGCCGTGGAGTCACTGCTGATACACAGGTCCGGCTACCTTGAGCTGAAGCACAGGATACCGTCAAAACAGATTGAAGACACTGATCATCACGCTAATTCATAATGACGACTGATCTAATCCCCCTGTTCCACAAATGATGAATATGATGATCATGACTGTGCTCAGATCGGTTTTTACGGCTGTTTGCTTCCCGTCTCTATCGACTCATCAATCTGATCTCAACTTGTGATTCACACATATTGACACACCGATTGCTATTCCTCTTATACCAAAAACGGTCGAGGTTACGGCGGTCATCATGCGTTCCGCAATGCGGCTGAAGTAAGTCCGCGCCGAGCGAGAGCGGCTCTCTCACGTCGATCTCGGAACAACAATCAGTATATCGGATAAGCTGCCAGCAGGAGTGTAAGAGGCTCTGAATCAGATCGCCAAGAGCGAATCGTTGTACGTACTGGATCCGTCCTTACTGTACCTACTGTCCCACTGTCTCGGTGGCGGGTACTGCATGCGTATACACCACGTGCGACTGACAACATCGTGTTGCAATAGCACGATCGACTCGGACCCTCATGGTCCCTCGCCCTCGACGGCTCAGCGCATCGCGATCAACCTGGACGACTTGATGCTTACCGACCCCGCGGGTAAAGCCCAAGCCATGTCGCCTGTGTGCTTTGTGGAGATGACGTTTCGTCGTCGAAGGGAATACCTTGCGCTTGCACCTGCAGCTGATAAGGATGGGAATCATGCTCAGCGATGGTGGGAGTGCCAGTAGTATGACGGCGCCGCTGTTTAGCACGTGCGGTACGACGTGATATTGTGGTTTACAATACTCTTAGTCTCGGGCAGCTTACTGCACTCATTAATGCAGCACTTTTGACGTCGAGTCGCTGGGACACGTTCGGGGATCTGGGACACACGAGTTCTGCCACAACGCGCTACAGTCTACGAGTACAGCGAGACAGTGGACATAAGGGTTGCATTCTATGTACCGTGTGCCTACAAGTACCGAGACAATATTGCAGAGTGCCACTTGTGGCTCATGAATTTCAGATTTCCATCGGATTTCCATCCGGTTTATCTATCGATCGTACGTCAGTATCGTTCGCCAGCCAGCTTGATCTCAGCACCACGATCTATCAAATCAGGAATTGAAAATCTATCGATGGCGTAGAGACGTACTCGTTGCGTCGTAGCGTCGCCTGATAGCAGATCGCAGATAGCAGAGAGACCGAAGTGGACGGAGAGCGAGAACAATCTACCAGGCAAAGATGGCCGTCTCTACCGCGTCAATAGTTATTTGGCTTACTTCCCCTGCTCTGAGAACGCTCTGCAGCTTTTGTCAGTCGCTATCAAGCGTCACAGAACGCTTAGTGTGTAGCACGGCGGGGTTTCAGCTCTCTCATAATTGGTCAGTCTCAGTACCACCACCGCCACTGCGCTGCACTGACACCGAAACCGCACCATGATTTGATTCGATTCGATGCATTTTGTTTCCGTCGTCCCAAAGGTGCAACAGTTTTCATCCCTGCACGACTACACCTGTACCACTTCTACTTCATTAAACTCGTCTAGGTCGTCTAGGCGGTGAAGTCGGAGATGTGGGCCTCGAGGACACTCTTGACTTCAGCCTCGATCTCCTTGGTCAAAACGCCGCCGGAGAGCTTCTCGAGGAGAGCAGAGTGTTGAGACTTGAGGAGCTCGGTGAACGACTTCTCCCAAGCGTTGATCTTGTCGACGGGAACCTTGTCAAGGTGACCGTTGACACCGGCGTAGATGAGAGGGGCCATGACCTCGGTGGGCATACTAATGATTGCATCGTAAGTAACCTGATCGACACAAGCAAGAGAACACTACTCACGGAGAGTACTGGGGCTGCTTGAGGAGCTCGGTAAGACGGGCACCACGGTTAAGGAGGTATCGGGTAGAGGCGTCACTAAAAAGGGAGTTAGCTACTGATCTCTGCTTCACACAAATGCCACTTACAGGTCGGAACCGAATTGGGCGAAAGCAGCGACTTCTCGGTACTGAGCGAGGTAGAGCTTGAGCGAACCAGCGACCGACTTCATGAGCTTGGTCTGGGCGGCGGAACCGACACGAGAGACGGACAAGCCGACGTTGATAGCGGGTCGGACACCCTTGAAGAAGAGCTCAGCCTCCAAGAAGATTTGACCGTCGGTGATGGAGATGACGTTGGTAGGAATGTACGCGGAGACATCACCACCCTGGGTCTCAATGATGGGGAGGGCAGTGAGGGAACCGGATCCGTAGTCGGCGTTGAGCTTGGCAGCACGCTCGAGAAGACGAGAGTGGAGGTAGAAGACGTCACCGGGGTAGGCCTCACGACCTGGGGGACGACGAAGCAACAAGGACATTTGTCGGTAGGCGACGGCCTGCTTGGACAAATCGTCGTAGATGATCAAGGCGTGCCTGCCGTTGTCACGGAACCATTCACCCATGGCACAACCAGAGAAAGGAGCAAGGTATTGAAGAGGGGCGGCCTCGGAGGCGGTGGCAGCGACGATGATGGTGTACTTCATGGCGTCGTTCTCCTCAAGGGTCTGGACGAGCTGGGCGACAGTAGATCGCTTCTGGCCAACGGCGACGTAGACACAGTAAAGCTTCTTGCTCTCGTCGGCACCGTCGTTCCACTTCTTCTGGTTAAGAATGGTGTCGATGGCGACGGCGGATTTACCGGTTTGACGGTCACCGATGATAAGCTCACGTTGACCACGGCCGATCTGCGATGCGTCAGCAAGGAATTCGCGCGTAGCCCGAAGGGTCAATTAGCAAGTGACTCACAGGGACAAGGGAGTCGACAGACTTGAGACCAGTCTGCATGGGCTCGTGGACGGATCGTCGGGGAAGAATACCGGGGGCCTTAAGCTGGGCCTTGGTCCTGCCGGCGGCCTTGATGGGGCCCTTGCCGTCGATGGGGTTACCCAGAGCGTCAACGACACGACCGAGAAGCTCGGGGCCGACGGGGACGTCGACGATTTGACCGGTACGCTTGACGGTGTCGCCCTCCTTGATCAATCTGTCGTTACCGAAGATGGTGACACCGACGTTGTCGGCCTCCAAGTTCAAGCACATTCCTCGGACACCGGAAGAGAACTCCACCATCTCCTCGGCCTGGACGTTACGGAGACCGTAGACACGGGCGATACCGTCACCGATGGTGAGGACTCGGCCGGTCTCCTGGACATCACCGCCAACGGAAGCACCAGCGATACGGCCCTCGAGGATGGAAGAGACCTCGGAGGCAGCTGTGTGGGAGTGACATCGGCCGAAATGTGCAGAGGAAGGGAGGTAGGTGAAAACGGACAGGTCAGCGATGAATCGACATGCATTGCGCGCCGAGTGAACTTACCAGGCTTGGCAGTGGCGTAAGTCCTGGCAGCGACGGGAGCGACGCGAGTTCGGGCCTGTCATAGAAGAAAGTCGTTAGCAACGTGTGATGATGTAGGCGTTTTTCTCCATTCTGCAATCTCGCGTCTACGCCATGCTCCCGGACCCGAGGGGACGGAGAATGCTCTGCGCCGCTCATCATCCGCCATCCGAGCCATCGCTGTATGCTCGACCCCATGTTCTCCCCCTCCGACGCATTTCTCCACGCCGCATCCCGATAACGACTTGTTTGAAAAACGAGTCTTTGACAGTTTTCAGTCTGCACTGTGACTCACGCTAGAAGCGACCGCACCCCTAAGCGTGTTCCTGAAAGCGGAGCGCATTTTTGATTGAGTGGTGAGGTTGAAGAAGGGGGTGATGGCGAGAGAAGATCGTGGAGAGGGGAGAAGTGTCCAAGACGATGAGAAGTAGAGTAGTGAGTGGGAGTGAGAGTGAGGAGGGGAGAGGGAGCAGGAGAGGAGAGGGAGAGACGGAACAGGGAACCAATCTCAACGGCTGGGTGGAAACGGCGTTAAGCGGCGTTTTACAGCGTCACCCAGTGGCATTTCATCATTATTTCAGCCTTGAATTTCACCCCTTTTCTCCGAGATTGTTGGAATCATCGTTGTGCAACAGGTAACATGGGATCAGCAAGTATTCCTGCATACAAGTGCATAAGTAGAGTATAACTACCACAGTCACAAGTCACAAGTCACAAACCACACCATCGCACCAATGCCGCCCAAGCCATCCTTCTCAGCGTGTGAGCGGACCGTCTCTATCAGCTAGTGCTTTGCCGGACGTCAATAATAGCTGACACCCCTCGCTCTCTTAGCTTTCGCTCGACTGTCCGTTAGAGGATTACAAACAACAGCGCCTCTCCCACCGCCTAGTACGGCTTTGCCTCCAGCGTCTGGCTCTGCATCAGCATCAGCATCAGCCTCCTCCTCCTCCTCATCAATCTACGCCGCAGGCCCATCATCAGCAGCCCTATCTCACCTCCCTCCTCTACGGTCGGCCACAAGCGCAACCTCCACTCACGACCTACCCTCATCGACAAATGACGCTGTACGCCTCATAGAATCGCAGTCCACTTCGTCGACGGGCCGATACGTTCTGGCGCGATTACACGCGAGGACGTACCTCCTCCACCCGCGCGATGTGCTCACGCTGCCCACGCTGAAACCCATGCAGGCGCCGGGGACCGCGCTGAGTCTTACCAAGATACTGGAAGTTGGGTCGCGGGAGTACGCGCTCCGGAGCCCGGCGGCGGACCCGAGCCAGGCGCGCAGGGCGGCCTCGTCCTCTAGCTCTACCACTGCAGCAGCAGTAGGCAGAGGAAAGGGGGAAGAATGGAAGGCCCGCCGAACGACGAAATACGACCCGATCCCCCAATCCCTCGTCTCGTGTCATTTGACCGTGCTGGAGCACACGAAATCCCCCTTGGAGAGAATACTCAAGAAGAAGAGAAGAAAGGGGTACAAGAAGACTATCGAGCATAAGCAGGGTTGGACGAGGTTGCGCGTTGGCGATATCGTCTTTGGCGCTGAGGCGTAGGCGTAGACTCGCGATGAGCTGGCCGCTGGGCGCTGGATGCGAAGTGCGGCGTGGCGTGGACGTTCTGCTGGGTCGTCCGCTGGGGCGATGATCGAGCGGAGATAGGAGTAGCAGAAGTCGTTGGAGGACAACATGACATGGGGTATTACACCTCATGCGTACCGGCATGACGAATATTCGAATAGCATAGCATGCACAGGCACATCGCACAGTCGACTATGATATATGGCCGGACGAGCTGAATGAAACAATCCAAAGGGGTATCATACATCTAGGGAATCCGACTATGACCGCTCGACCAAATAGCCTGAACTTGACGAATAATGTCCACTCTCATTCTCTCTCTCATTCTTTAGTAGAGACAAGTACTGCTGCCTGTTATACACGCTGTCCCAATCGAAAAAGCAACGATCCTGTAACACCGTCCTTCTCCGTCTGCGTTGCACTTCGTTTCTCGGTTGCTCCATGCCAAGCTTACTTTACTTCGCGATCTGCTTCTTGGCCTGGCCCACTACCGTCGTATTCACTTTGGTGGCGAATCGCAACGAACACAGTGATTCGCCCAGGTGCGCCGAGAGGGGGGAGAGGTTGCACATCATCAGTGTCTTGCTTGAGCCTAAGATCGTGGCGAGTCAGCGATAATCATCACAATCATCGAGCCCAGCTCCCATGATGTACATGAGCTTGAGGGAGAAAGGGGTGCGGCGAGCAAGAAAGACAGAGAAGACGGCGAGGAAGGCAACTCACCCGACAAGCTGGTCTGCAATAACCGCGTCAAGGTCGAATTCCTATATGGTACATGCCCGCCTTGCTGGCCCTGTCCTAGCGCGCCAATGACGTCCGCGAGGGCTGAAAGGGATTTATTGATGTTGATGGTCTCCTTGAGTCGATCTTTGTTCTCGCCCGCACCCGATTTCTCCAGGCGTTCTGATCCTGCCAAGTCCACTACGGAGTTTAGAATTCAAAATGTCAGTAGCTCGCTTCGCCCCCAACCCTTCCATTGTATTGCGTTGGTCGTCACGGATAAGATGAGATGAGATGAGATGAGAATCGATGAGAAGAGATGTGATGGAGGAGGGCGCACGTACCGAGGTTCAACATCGCCTCGCACTTCTCGTCGGTGAGCGGGTTGATGCCTTTCACTTTAAGCGTGAAGACAGAGTGCGATCGCGATGATCGCTCATTCATCAGTGTCGCCGCGACCGCGCGTCGTGACCGTGCGCGATCAAGGAGAGTCGATACTTGGCGCGCGTTACTGAGGGGGACTGGGGACGATTGTCAGCACACCGTATACCTCGATGGATCATAGCGTGATGAAGGCAGTAATCCACCAGGCCTGGGAGACTCACTGCTGACGGCATCTGTCACGCTCAGTTTCCCGTCCTTGTCCAATTTGATCTCGTGCTTCTTGGTATCGAACTGACCGCTGCCGAGCAAATCGTTGATCTGCCGCACATACACCCAGCTTAGCACAATACAATCGACAGTATTGTCTCAGCAACTCACAACCTCGTTGTACACTTCCAGGAACTGTCCCTCCATGCTGTACCTCCATCCCCGATCCTTGAGGCCGCTGCTCACAGCAAAGATCATGTCGATCGCACGCGGGATCATGCCCGCCGTCTCGTCGGTCTGCGCGCGATGATCAGCTCCTCAGCTCGAATCCATCGGAGCTCTTGGGAGAGAGTACCACTTACCTGGCCACCTTCCATTGTCCACGATTTACCCGAGCCCGTCTGCCCATAGGCGAAAATACAGACCTGCGTATCGTATCATCAGCTGCTCTTTGCAAAGGGCCAATAGTGATGTCGTCGACGTACGTTGTATCCGTCCAAGACCGATTGCGCAAGCATCGAGATCTCCTCAAAGACCTCTTTCTGCCCAGCACTCGGCTCGAAAATCTGACGTACTCCTGTCAGCTCTCATCGAGATAATGGCGATGCAGGATGGATGGTACTCCACTCACTTTGTCAAAAGTGAACTGATTGACCTGCTCGCGGAGACCGCCGGTGGCTGACTCTGATCGGCTCGTCACGACAATCTGGCTTTGTCCAGTCTCTTGCGCTGTCTGCTCGTCGCCGTAGGCGATCTCGGCCAGGGCGTCCAGAGAGTCGGACTCGTGGGCTGTACGAATGTCAATTGGCTGATTGCGAATTTCTGTTCTCTGATGATAGGTGAGCGGCACTCACACAATGCTGGTCGGACACGCGCGAACACTCGGATATTGCCTGTAGCCCCAAATCCCATCAGCGGTCTCTCCCTACGTCTCAAATCGAATCTTGCAACCCACCCTTGAGCTCTTGAACCTGGTTGTGCAGCTTGCGCCTGATGGTCTCCGCCGTCCGCAACTCGTCCTCAATCTCCGCTATCCGCCTATCACGCTCTTCTTCCGCTTCCCGGACTTTCTGCTCGGCTGCGTCTTGCGCTTCGCGAGCTCTTTGCTGGCCTACTTGCAGTTCAGCTTTCATCGACGACACGGACAATGTCGCTCGCTCCACTTCCGCTTGCAATAGGGCTAATTGGGTTTGCGATGCTGACAATTGTGCTGAAAGAGTGAGATGCTGCGTCGATTGCGTCGCCAGTGATTGCTATGATCGTATTTGTCAGTTCCGCGATTGTGCGATTGATATTCGAGGGCCAGAGCTCACTTTGAGCTCGCGAACGACTTCGCGCTCCCTGCTCAGCTCATCCCTACTTTCTCGCAATTCATCTTCCAAACCCCGCTTCTCCCTGTCTTTCCGCTGAATCGTCCGCTCGAGATCATCGATCTCTCGCGCATGCGCTGCGCGCACCGCTGCCAGTTCTTCGGACGCCGAGGACAGATCTCGTCGTGCTTCTCGCTCGGTGTTTTGAGTGCTTGACAGCAGTGCCTGGAGGTCAAATTGGGAGGTCTGCAGTGTTGAGACTGCGATTGACAAGTGAGCAAGTTAGCCTTTTGGTATCTTAACGCAAAAGAGTGACGTACTCTTTGCTTGTCTAGAAAGAAGACCATTTGAATCAACAATGAGCATAATCGATACGGTCAAGATATTGCCGCTCACTCTCGTTCCAGTAAATCCTTAAACCCCCCAACCATACGCTCGACATTCTCCAGCCGGCCGTCATGACTCTGCTGAAGACATCAGCCTATGACCTTTGTTGTCTCCAGACATCCGCCACATACCTTGAACTGCGCGGCACTAGCCATCCCGCTTCCTATAGCTGATCTGCCTGCTGTCGCCGTCACCGTCGCCATACCGGGACTGACGCCTCGACTTGTGGAGCGCGCACCCGGACCGACACTTCTTCCCAATGTACTCCCGGATCGAGTCGTTGGCGCTGTGGCCGAGGAGCTTATAGGTGGCCGCCTTGGTGGAGCTGCACCTGTAGTTCTGGTACGAGCAGTCGAAGTGGCAGCGGCGGATGAAGAGGCTGCGCTACCTGCGCTACCCGAGCTGCCCGTCCGTCTAGTGGATGCGGCCAAAGCCGAGGCTGGCCTTGAGGTAGCTAGAGTCGACGTTGGTTTCCGCGTTGTGGTAGGCACAAAGCCAGATGAGGGTTTGCGTTGCGATTGGCGTAAACCCGCTGATGTGGATACAGCTAAAGATCCTCCCGAGACACTTCGTTTTGCTTGTGGGACGACGGGCGATGAAGGCATCTTCCGCTTGTTGGCGTTACCAGATGAGACGAGCGGTGCCATTGGCGGAGGGATCGAAGAGAGCGTCGGCGCAGGAATGGACGAGCCAGCCTTGATTGGAGACGCTAATCGAGGTAGTCGTGATGCCGCAGGCGCCTAGTTCACCAACTCAGCACGCGGTCACTGCTATGCATCAGCTAGGAAAGCGGACTCACGGTGTTCTCTTGGCCTTCTGACATCATCTACGTGAAGCTCTCGCTTGGCGGTATCGGAAGGGGGTCGGGTGTGGTTGTCGAATGCGAGTGTTGAGCTGAACTGATGAGAGTAACTCGGTGGTCAGTTGGTTGTTTATTGTTGTTGTTGTTGATCAAGTTGAAGGAAAAGGTAGGCGCGTGTTTCATTTTTGGTGATACCATATTTGATTCCGTCGTGTGAGCGGTAATGACGTGGATATATCACATGTCATGTATAATCTCACCAATGAGATGCTAGTGCGGTTTAAGCGAACGGGAGCTTATCAGCGTCGCATTCTTTATCTCGAGTAGAGTAACTGAGAGATATCTGGCACCTGGCACCAACGAAAACCGACCGCCAACCTGTAACAGATCCCAAAACCACCCCTATCTCTTCGTTCTCACTGCACTTACAACCCAGCTGTCTCGCTCATACATATCCTTCAATATGTTGCGCCGCTGTGCCAACGTCCCCCGGTCAGCCCTCAAGGCTCGTCCGTCCACTCGCGCATTCACCAAACCCTCGCTCCCCGCTGCGTCGGCTCTTACCTCGTCTGCCGCCAAGTCGAACGTCGTCTTGGAGTTGGATGTGAAGAATGTCGGCAACGAGATAAGGAAGCGAGGATTAGCTAGCGCTTTCAACGCTCAGCGTGAGGGCGGCTTGGACCGCGTGAGTAGCTCATCTCTTGCATAGCAATCCGCGACGCTGATCATCAGAGTCTATATGTCTTCAACAGAACACCATCATCCAGCTCCTCTACTCGCTCGGATCACGGCACGAAGTCGAGCGATACCTCCGCATCTTCACCCAGTCATCCAAGACTGCCACCGGCGGTGTCATCCCAGAGGCCAAATTCGCTGTTCTCAAGTATGTCATACCAAACACACACACCTCTGCATAAGGTGCTCAAGCTGATATATCTAACGACCCTCAGAATTGGCGGTGCTATCCTCTCCAACGAGCTCGAAGACCTCGCCCTCTCACTTTCGTTCTTGAACAAGCTCGGCCTCTTCCCTGTCGTCCTCCACGGCGCCGGTCCTCAGCTGTTAGTTCTCACGTTACCTCCCATGTTCGCTTGGTGCTGACTGCCACCTGTAGTAACGAGATTCTCGAAGCCGAGGGTGTCGTGCCCGACTACGAGGATGGTATCCGTATCACAGGTATGTCCATTGTCGTAAACAATGGTAGAATATCCGTCTAATGCATCCACCTTGCAGACCCCAAGACCCTCTCCATCGCCCGCCGAGTATTCCTCCAAGAGAACCTCAAGCTCACCAGCGCGCTTGAGCGTCTCGGCACACGTGCCCGCCCCATCCCCACCGGCGTCTTCACCGCAGACTACCTCGACAAGGCCAAGTACGGTCTCGTCGGCAAGATCACTCGCGTCGACAAGGCGCCCATCGAGGCTGCCATCAAGGCCGGATGCTTGCCTATCCTTACCAGCTTGGCTGAGAACGCCGAGGGCCAGATCCTCAATGTCAACGCGGACATTGCTGCCGGCGAGCTTGCAAGAGTCCTCGAGGTGAGCCATCAGCTGCCGAATAGCCCGTAATTGAGCTACCAAGCTAATCCTAACCTCGCTCTAGCCTATGAAGATCGTTTACCTCAACGAGAAGGGTGGTCTTTTCCACGGTGTCACCGGCAAGAAGATCTCCACTATCAACCTTGACGAAGAGTACGACGCGCTCATGCGGGAGTCGTGGGTCAAGTTCGGCACCAAGCTGAAGATCCGAGAAATCAAAGAACTTCTCGACACCCTCCCCCGAACCTCCTCTGTCGCTATCATCAGCACCGACATGCTCCAGAAGGAGCTTTTCACTGATGCTGGTGCGGGCACCCTCATTCAGCGAGGCCACAAGCTCTACAAGCAGCCTTCCGTCGAGGCGGTCGGCTCCACTCAGCTTCGTCAGGTCTTCACTGAGCGCGACTCCGAAGTCGCCTCGGGCAAGAAGTCTGTTGCTGAGATCTTCTCCGAGCTCAAGAACGCCCCTCACACCATCTACGGCGACGAGCCATTCGACGTTGTGGCGGTCGTCTCCCACCCAGAAGGCGAGACCGCGGTCATGACCAAATTCCTCCCCTCGCGAAACGGCACACTGAACAAGATCGTCGACAACGTCTTTGACGCGATCAAGAAGGACCACAAGCGCTTGTTCTGGACCGCCAAGGCGGACGACGAGAACCGCGCCTGGCACTTCGAGCGCGCGGACGGCAGCTTCACTCGTGCTGGACGTAGCTTGTTCTGGTACGGTATCTCCGACGTCAAGGAGGTCGAGAGGATCATTGAGGGGTTTGAGGCGAACGGCAGAATTGAGCGAGTCTTCCTCCCTGTCGGCCCCAGCGTGCCCCCTCACAGGCGCGCAGCCACCAGCGGCGCACGCGCATTCTCTACCTCTGCTCGCGCCTCGCTCGCTTCCGCCTCTCCTTCGTCCTCGCGAGGCTACGCCACCGCCGCTGAGGTGCCTCGCAAGCGAGTCGCCCTGATCGGTGCACGAGGATACACTGGCCAGAACCTCATCTCCCTCATCGACAGCCATCCGCACCTAGACCTCACTCACGTGTCGTCCCGAGAGCTCGCCGGGCTCCCTTTGAAAGAATACAAGAAGTCCGAGGTATCCTACTCGAACTTGTCCGTTAAGGACGTCGGCAAGATGGCCGAGTCGAACGAGGTCGACGCATGGGTCATGGCTCTTCCCAATGGTATCTGCAAGCCGTTCGTTGACGCCATCGACGCTGCAACTAGCAAAGGTGGCAAGGGGGTGATTGTGGATCTGAGCGCGGACTACAGGTTTGAGAAGGACTGGACATATGGATTGCCGGGTGAGAAGGCTGTTTCGTCATAATCAATCATAGCGCAGGGGCAGGGGCAGGGAAGTAGGAAAAGGGACATATATATATCGTTATATATATGTATCCTCTTATCCTACTTGCCCTTCTTGTAAACAAGCATAAATAACTAGAAAGAATGAAGCTAAAGTACTACATGTTTTCTCCCGTGCACAGAACTATACTCGCGCGAAGAGACCAAGCGCGCCACCCGCGTCTCCAACCCGGGATGTTACGCCACCAACACCCAACTCCTCCTGGCGCCGTTGATGCCCTACTTGGACAAACACCAGATGCCGTCCGTCTTTGGCGTGTCGGGGTTCTCTGGCGCGGGCACTAAGAGCGGAGAGAAGGACGCGGACGGCAGGCCCAAGACTGTGCCCAAGGTCGTGAGTTGCGGTGTGGTCGCTCTCATCTCGCCCATCACAGCGAGATTACTGAGATCGATGACGTGCTGACCCAACCGTCGCTCAGACCGCACAAGACCTCGAAGGCTCGATCCGGCCCTATGCCTTGACAGACCACATCCACGAGCGCGAAGCCTCCGCGCGCCTCGCCACCCTCCTCCCCGCATCTGCCGATGCATCCGCATCGCTATTCCAGCTAGCGTTCATCCCGAACGTCGCCCCGTGGTTCTCCGGCATCGTCTCCGTCCTCACTGCCCCTCTTGAGAAATCGTTCAGGGCATCGGAGATTGCAGAGCTCTACGAGGAGAAGTACGCTGGAGAGCGATTGATTTCCATCGGCAAGAGCGTGCCGGACGTCCGGGATGCTGAGGGCAGACATGGCTGGAGAGTCGGTGGGGTCCAGGTTCATTCGTCGGGCAAGCGCGTTGTGGTTGTTGTGAGTTGTCGTCTTGCATCCTCGCATCCTCGTGTCCTTTCGTGCTCGTTTTAAAAGTGTGCAAAGCGCGATAGGTGGTGATGGACGCTGATTACCGCGTGTTATGTCATTAGGGCGCACTCGATAACCTCCTCAAAGGCGCAGCGACGCAATGCATGCAGGTGAGTCTCTTCTCTGTCTTCCCTGACTCCTGATACCTCATCGCATATGCGAAAGACGAAAGACGGAGCTGATACTCCCTGCGATTGCGATGCAGAACCTCAACCTCGCTTTAGGGTACGACGAGCTCGACGGTATCCCTCTTGATAAACTCTAGATTGTCTTCATTTTATATAAAGTCGTGTTTTTCGAATAGGATGGTTCATGCATTGTCACTGAGGAATAGGCTTGTGCATGATATCGTCAGTTGCGTTTGAGAGGTGGTCGAGTAGTCGCTACCAAAAGCAGCTGGGAAACAAAGGCAAAATGTTCATTACCGAATCACCCTTGATGCCACACCTACACCCGCATACACACACAGATCAAATTGAGATAGTCCCCTCAAATCACTGATCAACCATCAACCATCACCAACACACCAGATCACTTCATCGCTCGAGTGAGATCCCAAATCACACTAGCTTGCTTTGCTCACGCGCCCACTCGCTCGCGCGCAAAACAAAAACTACAGCACGAGGGATTCCCAGATGGTCCCCCACTCTGGTACTAACCCCGCGATGCTCAGCTTAGCTGCGCAGATCAGACGGGATGCGGCGTTTTCTGAGCTCTATGGCCGTAGATATTGGGCAGGAACGAAAACGATTTATAAACTTAAGCACAATTGGGAGAAGTCTGCAGTGCAGGGTCCTTCCCAAAGCGCTGGGATAGCTGCATGGAGTTCAAAGTTACACGAAGCACTTATTCTCAGATCGACATGCCAGAATACATATTCCTACATTCGCTGTCCATCCTGTCCACATGAACTATACAAGCGAGATCTCACAGTGCCTGACCTCAATTTACTCAAGCACAAAGTCCATACTCTAATGTCTTAAGGCGTCACTCCTTATAATGCTTCCTCTTCTGCAGCCTCGCCCCGGCCCAACCCTCCTGCATGCCCTGACGAGCCTTCCACAGATTGATCTCGTACTGATTGGCATATTCGTTCGGCAGACCAAGCTTGACCCTCATCCGTCTTCGCGCATCGCGAAGTACGGACGATCGCATCCCCCACGACTTCTCGTCGTCTTGCGCAGCGAGACTGTTGAGCCGCCGGCGAGCTGCCAGGTACAGCTTCGAAGCGGTGTCTGTCTCCGGAGCGGAGGACTCGTCGTTGATCTCCTCCTCATCCGCTGAATCATCTGTTTCCGCTCCCGCTTCGCTCGCTCCTCGTTTATTCTTGGTCGACAGCTCGGACAAGAGGTCTTCTTCGTCGAATGATCGAATGCAGATCTCGATGATCGCTTCCGGTATGAGGATGTCTTGAATGTACTGTCGCAGTACCGACGGTTGAAGCGTATTGTAACGCTCGGAACCTCTGGTACGAGCGTCGTGAACAGGTGCATCCTGAGGAGAATCAGTAAGGGCACAAACAGCTCATAAACACATGATCCTAGTGAGGAATCAAGACCCACTTTGCCCTCCGGTTGACCGCCGCGGATAGCCCATCTTTCCAGCTCTGGGCGGAAGAGGTCGAACACCTCGCTTTCGGATATATCACCGTACTGCGCCTCCCGACCGAGCTGAGCTCGCGTCTTGCTACTCGCGAAGAAGGCATCTACCCTTCTCTGAGAAGGCTCGTATGTCTCTTGGACGACTTGTTGCAGACGCTGGCGGATGGCGCGTAGTTGCTCTATTCGATCCAAGTTGCGAAAGATTTCTGGCAGGATACCTTCTGCAGCGGTAACCGCGGGCAGAGGGGACGCAGGGCGAGTAGCGGCATTGGAGGTGTGCTGCCGTTGATCAGTCCTCGTTATGCCGAGCTACGATGCCAAGACATGTCAGCTCACTGAACCAGTGCGCGAGAGCAGAGAAGACGACTCACAGAGCAGGTTGCTATCCGCTTGTCGATCATAGTAATGACGTTCTCGCATCGTTGCAGCGTCCGCTCGCCGAACCGATCTTCGATCTCCCACCTGTCTTTACCGGCCTTCTGGTCGCGTAGACTTTGTGCAGGTCTAAAGCCAAGCAGTTGTGCAGGCCACCAACAGCCGTGTTTTTTGACGTAGACGGGCGAATCTACTTGTACTCTGTGTTGAAATTAGCAAGAATGACAAAAACGACGGATATGCAGTGCTCACCCTTCAGGCAGTTCAGATGGCTTGAACGCTTCCTCCTTTCGCGTGCTGTTCGCATGATCAAGGTCTTGGACATCTCCTTCCACGAGGTCAGGTAGGGTTGCGAGGAACGCCTCCAGATCCTGTTCTTCGAGATTGCCACCGTCACTCTCATCGTCATAATCGAGTGGCCTTGGCGATACAAGCGGCGAGGACAGCAGCGGTGACGGTGGTGATGACAATGAGGAAGACGACGCTGCTGTCGCATCCGAGTCGGACGAGACGCGCCTCGCCTTTATCTTCGCCTTGCTGGGTCGCTTGCCTTCCTTGGGTTCACAGGGAGCTTTTGCATCTCCATAAGCGTCGACGAGAGTCATGGAGGAAGTGGGGACAGGGGGAGCCGAAGGTGAGGACGACATCTTTCCTCTCCCCTTGATCTGTGGTAGGTGGTCTGGGTCAACAGTGTCGCTCGAGAGTGCTGCGGAAGCGATGGTCTTCTTGCGTCCCGTCTTCGTCGGACGAGGTCGGGAAGGACCAGCGCCAGGGGACGAATCACCGTTGCTGTTCTGCGCCATGCGTGCTCTTGCCGTTCTACAAATCAATTGCTATGTTCTTGCTAGTGCTAAGCGGTGATGCTTGCCGACAATGTCGAGCACGTCGCGGTCGGAAGACAAAGACGAGATTGAAGCAGACTGAAGGAAGAGAGGAGAGCGATTCATGTTTTGACGCGTTGCTCTCAAAGACAGTCACGTGGTTTTGGTTGGATCTGACAGTCGGTGTGCTGAAACACATTGACATGATCTCATGTTGTTCATCTCAGTACGCGTCTTTCACCAGTTTCTTGACTGTACACCACTCTCGCTCCTATCGGCCCACTGAACTGGTGAACGACATCGGCATGACGAATACCGAGCGATGATCCTCGAATCCAGCGCTGATAAAGCGTATCAACATGACCTACCCAAAGTATCATTCCGCATCATCACCGATGATAAGTCGCTTCACGCCCCTGCGGGCGTTCAGTCGGTGAGTGACTGATCTAGCCCGCAGATCACATGATGAATAGCTGACCCCGATTGATGACAGGAGCAGAGCCGGTCTTATGGCTGTAAGTAACGTCATGTTCCTCCTCGGCTAGATTGACTAGACGGGGATAAGCTCATGGTAAATTTCGAGTAGACAATGACTTTTCAGACTTTGAACGCCCGGAGCATTACATCCGGTATATAGGTGGGTCATCAGCTCAGCATCTACCCCAGACGTGGGCAAAGTAGCTGATTGTATCTTACGTCGCTATAGAACCAATCGAGTCGGAACTAGCCGTGCAGGTCGAGTATGACATGGACGAGCAAGGTCAGCTCGTTCCTCTGCATTTGACGATATCGGAGCTGAACAGACGTCGATTGTGTAGATCAAGAATGGCTGGACGCAATCAACTCTGAGCGGAAGAAAGAGCAGACTGGTCCCATCTCCTATGAGGTGTTTGAGATCATCATGGATAAGCTGGAGAAAGAGTGGTTCAACCTCGTACGTTGCCTACATCAACCAACCTCACAATCCGATAGACAGCCTTAGAGATTCAATGCTAATATCACCCGGATTGTTATTGCAGTCCAAGATCATACCAGCACCGACGTCCCATATGCCTGTCGAAGACTCAAAATGCTCTATTTGCGATGACGGCGAAGGAGAGAACTCCAATGCGATCGTCTTCTGCGATGGCTGTAATTTGGCCGTGCACCAAGGTGGGTGGCTCGCTACCACCTCTAGGACATTCAGGCTGATATCGCCCTTTCGCAGACTGCTATGGCGTCCCGTACATCCCAGAGGGCCAATGGCTATGCCGAAAATGTACGGTCTCACCAGAAAATCCCGTTGTGCGTAACCTTTCCAGCTGCCATGCGCAAACATGCGCGAAAGCTGATACTCCTTAGTCATGTATCTTCTGCCCGAATGAGGGCGGGGCTTTCAAGCAGACGACTACTGGACACTGGGCCCATCTGCTTTGCGCCATCTTTATCCCTGAGACAGGACTGGGTAACGCTATTTATATGGAACCGGTGGAAGGGGTTGAGACAGTACCCAAGAATCGATGGAAGCTGGTGAGTCGTGCTAGTTGGTAATTTTGGTTGCAGGGACGAAGCTAACCTCATGCGAAGATCTGCTCCCTGTGTCGAGAACGCTCTGGCGCTTGTATCCAATGTGACAACAAGAATTGTTTCACGGCATTCCACGTCACTTGCGCCAGGCAAGTTGGCTTGCTGCAGAGTATGAAAACCCTCAATACCGACGGCGTACTCAAGGCGTACTGCACCAAACATCTCCCTGTAAGTATGCTACCTAGAGATTACATCTGTATGGGCGTACTGACTCTGGCCTAGGCTCACGAACGGACCGATGACGACGAATTCGAGACCGAGTCCAATTTCTCCGATATGGAAGAGCCAAGACCGACCAAACGCGCGCCTCACGATGTCCAGCAGCCTCGAAAAACATCGGGCCCAATCATTATACCAGTGACCAAGAAGTCAGCTCAAGCTCATTCCAAATCGTTTCGCCCTGGACCACCTATCGTACCGAAGATGATAGTGAACAAGCTGCTGGAGTACGTCGCGAAGATCGTGATTAGGAAGAGGCAGCCGTTTGTCGAGAGGTTGTGCCGGTATTGGAGCTTGAAGAGGGAGGCAAGACGAGGTGCACCGCTCCTTAAGCGATTACACCTGGAGGTGAGATACGCTGCTTGCCATTGTTTATGAAGGGGAGGCTAAGCTCTGTTCAGCCATGGACAGCCTCATCCGCTGCTCGCCAGCAGACAGATGCCGAGAAAGCTCAGAAGCTGAAAGTAAGTTGAATGTCATCAAGTGCTATTCCATTGCTGACCTATTTGTCTAGTTCTTGCAAATGTTGCGTAACGATCTGGAGAAAGTCCGCATGTTGGCTGAATTAGTTCGGAAACGAGAGAAAGAGAAGTTGCGTCAAGCGCAAGTGATCAAGGACGTTGTCGACAATTTCATCTTCCCTCATTATGGTAAACTGAGGTTAACCCTCGAGAAGATCTCAGCGTAAGTCAAGGCTTTCTGGAAATGCCAAAAGCAATGCTCATGGATCTGTATTACAGGATGGACCGTCAAGAGATGTACTTGAATCCAGTCAATCGAGCAGAAGTGCCGGATTACTTTGAAATCATCAAAGAACCTATGTGCTGGCTGTACATCGATGAGAAACTGGAGAAGAACGAATATGTCAATGTTGCGGAATTCAAGGTTAGTCGAGAATCATTTCGCGATGCGAAGAGCTTGGGTTGACGCAGCAACTTAGAGACATATTGGTCTTGTCCTCGACAACGCGATGCTGTACAACCCCAAAGATAACCCATTTCACCGAGCTGCGGCGAGGATCAAGAAGAACGCGCAGGAGCTGCTGGACGAGCTTGACAGTATCGGCTCGACTTCGGTACCGGCCGCCGATACCGAACCCACCAACAACTCCAACGTCGTTGGCGATCTGGAGCCTTCTGTCGGTCTTTTGCATGCCCTTCAACATACAAGTGCAGACGAGCCAAACCAGGATCTACTCGCATCGATATTCTCATTCGCTCTGGAAAAGCCCAAGGAGGCTACCCCGCCGCCGCCACCGAAGGCTATCAAAGTAGCCCGCAAGTCCATGTCTGCTGCTGAGAAAAAGCAACGATGGGAGGAGCGCGAAGCAGCAGCTAAGGAACGAGCGTTGAATGGACGCGCTACCCGAGCTGCCGATGCTGTAGCTAGGGCTTTTGCGGAGGAAGCTGGTGTTCCCCCGTCTTCCGATGCCGAAGCGTCCGGCAGCCCTTACAATGCTTCGCCCCTGCCCAATGCCGGCGACAATGCGAGGAGTAGACGCAGGAGCGGACGGAATGCGATGGCCGGCCCATCAAGGAACGCCGCTTTGGGCGATAGTCAGAGAGTATCGTCTTCGTCTTCGCCAGCGAAATCAGCCATCGAAGTCGACCCGGCGACACTCAAGCCAATGTCAAAGCCTCAACGCGGAGTCGTCGGACTCCAGACTGTCGCCGTGCTATCGGATCGCGAGAGGAGGGCAGCGGAAAAGCAATTGGACCTGATCACGTTGGAGGTGGATCCGCAGGATCAATTCAAGCGATTCAATGTCGGCTGGGTTCTGCCGGAAGGCAGTAAGCGGAAACGTGCAGAACGGCCTTCTGAGCCTCCGACATCGTCGTCCAGTGAGTAGGCCTATCACCCATCACCTGTCACCTGTCACTTATCGTTCGTTCGAGTGAGATTTGAATTGATGTCGGTCTCCGGTGGTCGCAGGTCGCAGAAGGAGTGATGGAAGTCAAGGTCGACTCCCAAGTATTGTATCCAGAACATCCAAGACACCAAAGCGGGAACCACTGTCCCTGCCCCCACTGGAACCACTGGAATCGCTGCAAGAGCAAGTGGAAGTCGCGCAAGAAGCGAGCGGAAACGCAAGCGATAGTGACTTGTCTTCACCTCCGCCCACTAGCACTTTGACATCCACAACCGCGAGTCCGTGGAAGAGCATCAGGAGCAGACGAGCTCCGAATGGGCCGGATGCAGATCTCGAGGATGACAGTGTTGCTATAAACACTGAGACTGCTGCTGAGTCAAGCAAGAAGCGTAAAGCTGGAGCAGCTGGAGACAGCGGCGAAGCTGGGATTGACGCGGAGTCAGTGCCTAGAGCTGCCAAGCGGGCACGAACGAGGGGGAAGGAGATAGCTGTAAATGACAGTAACGAACACGAGGAGGAAGAAGGGGCAGACGTGAGGATGACACCGGTGTCTGAAAAGTCTGAGCCGCAAGCAGGAACGGAAGAAGGTGCAGGGGTGGAAGAGTCGGGACGCAGCTCCAAGCTCAGTCTCGAAAAAGCAAAAGCCACGGAAGATGGCTATACACCAGGCACGTTGGGTGAGTGCGAGTGGGTCTCGTGCTGGTAGATTGACGCTGATTCGTATTGGTGTCATCCTAGTTTGGGCAAAGAGTGAGTCTTCTTCTCTTGTCATTCAGCTGGTTACGTTCTCGCTCGAGATCGTACAACGCTTCGCGCCGAGTCCTGAAAGATCTAGCATGACATGAGGACCCAGCTGACATGTTGGTTCTTGTTGTAAATCAATAGTCCACTCATTCCCCTATTTCCCAGCGGAGATCATAGATCCCGAATCCGACAACGAGATTCCCCAGGTCGTACTCGACCTCGAACAAGCCTCGCGAGCTGCGGCAAAAGAGCGAGGCGGATCACACTCGGTCTTCCTAGTGCGTTTCTTCGATCGGACGGCGAGCTACGGCTGGATCACCGATGATCGGCTTGATTATCTGGGCGAGGACGGGGAGGTCGACGCGATGTATCTCTCGGGTAAAGAGAGGGGTCGAAGTCGGGGTTTTAAGAATAGTAGTCTGCGGCAGGCGTGTAGGAAGGGGTATCGGTGAGTCTACCTTCGTCTTTCGCTTCTTCCGCCTTGCAGTATTCTCGACTGCTCTTCTATCCTTTGGCTCTCCTGCTTCCTTGGTTCCTTGGTTCCTTGCTCTCCTGCTCTCCTTCTCGACTGTTCTTCTGCTTCCTGCTCAATGACAGTGAGCAGAGAACCAAGAGCTAAAGACAGCCGGCCTCATCTATATCTTATTACACAGCACCGTATCGTCCGAGCTCTCGAGCTGATTTCCTGTCCCCTTATCTACTCTAGCGAGGCGATGGCTGCTATCCAATCTGGTGATGCGGAGGAACCAGACGATGACGCACAAGGGGAGAACGGAGAGAGTGGCGGTAACGACGCAGACGCAGATGCAGAGTAGCTTATGATCTGCCCCTCGTCGATATATGTTAATGACAATGTTCATCTGTGCAGATCGGGAAAGTATCAATGTCATCTTGATACCACTTGTGTCTCTTGGTCGTACAAGTACCATCAATCACATGCATGTCTTGTGCAGCTGCTCGCACTACGGTTGGTATGAGATCAGCTCGTTGCTGTGCAGAGGAGATAGTCTCGTGACAATATGACAATGTTGTCGATCTTCAAATGAATACTATACCTAATATGACACAGCTGTTGTGAGTATCCTTCACCGGGGACGGTCTCCTGTGCAATGTAGTCGCGAGCGACGTTGTCGACCCTTATCAAGATATGAAGAGAGTAACCTGCGCTGTCATTGTGTTATAAATTTATACATTATGCGCTCTAGGTCGTTATACATTCGTCCAATTTACCGCCGATGTCAATGCACATAGTACAAACACCCTCATCACCCAGCGGCCTCTTACAATTCCAGTCATACTGCACACGTTTCACACACCGCGCATACCGCGCTAGCTATCCACCAAGGATATTCAACGCCTTCCTAAGCTCACTTCGCGCCGTATCGAGATCGTCGAAATTTAGAGCTGAAATGGCAAATTTGGCGTGTTTCTGCGTCTGCTCGATCTCTCTTGACGAAAGACTCGTGACTGGCTTGGGCGGTACGAGGGGCGCGGGAGAAGTGAGGCCTAGCCCATTTGGCTGCGGTTGAGCTGGGGCTTGGATAGGGTACGAAGCTAGTGAGGGTGGTGGGGCAGGCGGGACGTTGACCGATGATGGTGCGATTGCCGCTGTTGTGGGTCGGAGCGGCACATTGGTTTGATTCGGTCGAGGGATCGTGGACGCTGATGCGG
>JALPCB010000023.1:0-147791 GCA_026538395.1 Cryptococcus sp. GC_Crypt_3
GGGAGGGGTAGGGAGCCAAGAAGGGTGGCAGGGAGATGAGGCAGAGCTGTTTTTGACACGTCCTTTTGGGAGCGAGAAGCGTGGAGAGTGGTGTTGTTGAAAATGGAAATGGACAAAAACGTCAGGCGCGACAACGATGCACAACAAACAGCGTGTTTCCACTACGTCACGTGATGGAGCGTGTCCACCACGTGCAGCCTGAGCGACTCCTGCGCTCGGACCCTGGCGCGTGGGAGATAACCGGTGATCAACGTACCCGGAGCGGAGCTTGACACGGAGCATGCTGTATACTTGATCACTGCTGCACATGGTCACGTAGACTCTTCCTTTCATTCTACATATAAGGCCATCGCTAAGTCAGAGCCGGTCCAGCTGCAGTCGGCCTTCCTCTCGATACGACACAACCATCACCATCGCCAGAGCTTTCCCAGATCATTCATTCGTATCGAAGATGAGTGGCGAAACCGAAACTCAATCTCGACACCACTGGCAAGGCGTCCTCTCCTCGGCTCTGGACGCAGTGGGACACACCCCTCTGATCCACCTCAAGCGCATAGGGGAGCAAGAAGGGCTCAGATGCAATCTTCGTGAGCGGGTGACTCCTGCTTGTCTGGCGATCAAGGCACTAACACCCGTCACTCATGATCTTGAGCAGTGGGCAAATGCGAGTTCTTCTCTGCTGGGGGCTCCGTCAAGGACAGGATAGCAAAGGTGAGCTGACAGGTACCTCCCGGCCATGTACCAAGCTCATCAACGACCATGATCATGCAGCGTATGGTGGAACACGCTGAGAAAGAGGGTAGATTGATACCGGGACAAAGCATAGTCATCGAACCCACTAGTGAGTAGCTTTCTGCCTTTTTCATTGAAAAGAGCTGAGTAGTATATGTTTGTAGGTGGGAATACAGGTATGTATGTGCAGCTAACCAGCTCTTCTTGAAAATTGACCAGCTGCCTCTCCTAGGCATTGGTCTAGCTCTAGCGTGTGCGTTGAAGGGGTACAAGTAGGTCAACCTGGCTGAACATTTGGCTTCGCGTGTCAAGCTATAGAGCCATGTTGACTCTCCCAGCAGGTGCATCATCACTCTTCCTGCCAAGATGAGCTTGGAGAAAGAGGTCATGCTGCGGGCATTGGGAGCAGAGATCGTGCGGACACCGTGAGCATTCAGCATTGTGGACACATCCGCGCGCTAAGTCAGCTGTGCTGGACACGTAGGACCGAGGCAGCGTGAGTCCGCTGCAGTCTTTCTGGTTGATACAATGCTAAACGACGTCTCCGTGGTACAGTTGGGACAGTCCGGAAAGTCATATCGGTGAGCTATTAGCTGACCATAATTCACGTTAGCTCATCCTTCTCCTGTAGGTATCGCACGCAAGCTCCAAAAGGCCATCCCTGGGGCTGTGATCTTGGACCAATACTCGAACCCGCACAATTCACTTGCACACTACCACAGTACCTATGGGGAGATCATAGTGCGTCCAGAATCGGCTTCTCCTCACTTCATCGAAACTGAATACTGAGGTTCTTCTTCACCACACATAGTACGCTTTGGACACTTCTGATCTCCCGCGAAAAGATATCGCCCTCCTCGTCGCTGGCGCCGGAACAGGCGGTACAATCACTGGTCTTGCTCGAGCCATCCGTGATGCCGAAAAAGCGCACTCACCTTCCGCCAATGGTCACACTGAGGCTAACGGCGTGTCTCATCGGCGCACGAAGGTTCTCGCTGTAGACCCCGAAGGATCGATCCTGGGTGGCGGCGAGCCAGGCAACTATGAAGTCGAGGGTATCGGATATGTGCGTCCGCCACATCATCAGCTGGCCACGCGTTGAAGCCGTATTAGCGATAGCTGATCAAAAGGGTGACCTCGCAGGACTTCTTCCCCGAAGTGCTGGACCCCAATCCGCCAGTAGTGGACGAGTGGATCAAGACAAACGATGAGGAAGCTTTCGCTGCCACAAAGCGGTTGATGTCAGTACCCAAAATCTCAGCTGGGACGATCATGTGAGCCAGAGCTGATAATTGTGTACTTGGCCGATTGTAGTCGAGTAGAAGGACTCTTCGTGGGCGGTTCGTCCGGCTCAGCTCTGTCAGGAGCACTGCGATACCTCCATTCCTCACCAGGGCGGGATATAGCCCAAGATCCCACTGCGAACGTAGTAGTGATCCTACCCGATGGCGTGCGGAACTACATGAGTAAACCGTGGTTCCTCGAAACTGCGAAGTCGGGTGTAGCGGAAGGTGAAGGTGAAGGGGAAGGGGAAAATTTGGTCGGTCAGATCAAAGGGATCTTAGGGAGGGAATTGGGGGACGTTAGTGGTGTTGTGCCCCAGGCGGAGAAGGAGGGAAAGAGTTTGGAGAATGGAGATGGTGTCAATGGGCATTAGTACCCTTCTTGTCGCGTGGTCAGCGCGTATAGGTTGTCGGCGTGCGGAATAAGGCAGGATAGTTAGATGTCCGTGTTCGTCTTATACTGTAGATTGCGTATCTCTCAAAGTAAACTTGTAACACTGATAACTTGGAAGGTTTGATGTAGCGGTTGTCTATGGCTTGTGGCCTGCTCATGGTGGTCATGAATTGTATGCTACATGCTAGGGAACATATTCAATAATCGGGATGCGGGGTATATACTCGCTATGCCAAATACTCCACTTGGTCCGTTCATGACCTTCCTCATCTCCGCTCTGGAATGACCACGCCCCATTGGTGCCCCCAGACAAGCCTTCAACATGTCATACCTCCTCCACATCCGAATCCTCATCGTCGTCTGCGTCGTCTTCTCCAGAGCTGAGCTCGAGAGCAGCAAAGAAACCCCCCGTTCGACCGACGTTACTCTTGACCGGCTCCTCTTCCTCTTCATCCTCCTCCTCATCCTCATCTTCATCTTCGTCCTCTTCACCCTCCTCCTCGTGTTCTTCCGCAACTCCCGAGTGCGGTCCAGTCAGTCCCCCAGCCGCATGTTCATCATCACTACCGCCCCCTTCGTCCAGATCCGTATACCCCTCGTCGGCCTGAAGTATAGCTGGATCGGATCCTAACCATATTCCCACTCCTTCCCTGCCCGTTATATCGACGTTGGAAGGATAAAATCCCCATCGGATCTTGCCATCTGCCAATGCTCGCATCACTAGAACAATGGTCGTCAGTCACGAAAGAGAGACTCCAACACTGGCCATCTTGGCGAAATCTTGTGGAGGTCATACAGGAGATGGGCACTCACTGCCATTAGCGGACCGATTAGTGTCCGGCCTTCCGCTTTTCGCCGTCACTGCGATCGATCGGGGCAGATCAGCAATCAATCATGCAGAACGACCAGCTCCGGCCAGTCCTCGAAATTCAGGCGGTGCAGTCCACTTACAGAAACCTCGGTCGACTGCCCGCCCATCAATGATATTCCCAGCCGTCCATTTCACTTGCTTCTGCTCCTCTTCCTCCTTCGCAGCCCTCTCTGCAGCTTCGGCTGTCCGGTAAGTCTTCCTACCCACGTAGGCCGGCTCTTCGACCACAGGCAGGGGAACACGGAAGATCGTTTCGAGCGGAAGGTGCTGAGCGGCAAGGTGGATACAGGCTGGTAGAGAAGGAATTTGGGAGATTGGTATTACTGCGATGTGGTGATGTCAGTATGGTCTCATCACAGAGCTTCGCAAGGATGGCAACGGGCCTCATCGGATCAGGATCGACTCACTTCCTGTCAGCGCTTGTAGCTCCAGCCCTACAAGAGAAGGACAGACAAGTCCTGGGCAGTCAACGATCTTGATCTCTTTCTTCGGACCCCAGAACATCGTTTGGAAGTGTTTTGTCTACTCGGAGGCCGTGCATCAGCAGCTGGAATTATGGTGCTAGAGCTGATGTGGAGTAGCTGCAAGTATGGGATCGACTCACTTTGCCTGGAGTTCTGCTCGCTCGCACTTTCTGTTCGCCCAGCAACGCGTTGAGCAACGAGGACTTGCCGACATTGGGCTGGCCGATCAGCCCAATGGTCAACGGCTCGAATTGCGGGTCTCTCGATGGGCCAGTACCGGCTTGCCTAACGGGAGGATCATACGCTTGATCCTGCTCTTGCTGTTCTAATGCTTCTACTTGCGAAGCATTGCTGTGCGGTGTTTCGATATGCGTAAGGTCATCATCTTCCTCATGGAGTGCACTCCAGTCGACTATTCGGCGTACGGGCGCCTGCCACTCTTTCGCCTTCTCAGCGTCATCCTTGGCCCATTGCGGTGGAGTGAGCAGTCTTTTGTGAGCCGCCTGCAGAGCCGAGATGAGTTCGTCCAACGACTGTCGAGGTATATCGGGCCTATGGCGGCCTTTACCTGACGAGATGGACGGGTTTAAGCTTATAGACTCGCAGCAGGCTGTGCGAAGAGTCGATTCTACACACCTTCGTAAAGCAAGTGCAAGTCGTAACTCATGACACTGACGACCTGGATCCCGTCTTCACCCCACCATCCCTTCACCCACTCTTTCCACCCATGCAAAGCCACCGGATCGACTAAGTCCGCTTTGGTCAGAATGAGGATCACTTCTTTGCGCGGTCTGAGAGATTGCAGATGAGTTCGTAGTGATGGTGGACAGTGCAGTGGGGGGCATCGGGAATCGAGGAGAAGTAACAGAACATGTGATACTTCTGTCACTCGCCACCTGCACTCGGCATCAGCATGCAGTGAGAGGCGGAATCCATCGACGGTGTAGATACTCACAGCTGTCGCCAGACTTCGAGATTGGTCTCGAACCATGAAGGACCTCTTGGCCACACCAACCTCTCCTCATCTTGATCGACTTCCTCCTCTTCTCCTGCGTCTGGCTCATTAACATCCTCGTCTTCCGCATCCACCCAATCCTCGACGATCTCCTGGGTATTCTTCAACCATTTCCTGAACATGCCCTCCTCGTTTCTCTCCACTTCCTTCTTGGTCTGACCCCATCTGAATTTTGGTCTAGCAGGGACAGACAGTCTGCCGTCTTTGTCCCTGTCCGTCAAGAGGTGCAGGGGAAAGAGCGCGCTAGCGGAGGGCAACGGTCTTTCCAGTACGTCCGCAAATGCCAGATCTCTCGTCCGAGTAGGGTAATCTGCCGAGAGACCGATGAACTTGGATTGGAGTTTCCGAGTGTCGGTCCCTGCGCCCAACTGCACTGGCCCACCTGATCGGGACTGCCTAGACGCTCGTGCTTTGATGACGGCCCCTTGTTTCACGATGGCGGTGTCGGAGGCGTCCAGCTCGCCCCGCTTCACTGCGCGAGCATCGAGGATCTGCGCTCGCTTCTTCTTGTGTGAGAAGGGGACTCGGCGTGGCATGAAAGTATCCCTTTTCTTCGTCTTCTGTTGCTGAGTTCTTGTTGTTTGACTAGATGTAGTGACGGTAAGTAGCAATTCCAGAAATCACTGGTAGTGATGAAGAAAACGGGGAAAGTAATGACGTGTGACTTTATATGCATGACATCAGGATGACAGGTACGACAAGTGAATCTTTTCGGAGGAGTGTCGGATCCGAGCTGATCATGAGCGATGCATGGCGGTCACTGGCCAGTTGGGCATGAGTCGCCATGCATGCAGATCAAGCTGATGCCGACTCAAGTCGGATCCGACAATGTAGCGGCGGGGCATCATGGCAAGGAGCTGAGGGAGGGTTTTACCGACAAAAGTGGAGGACGACCGTTCTAGATCCGCTGCAGATAGCCGGTCTTCTCGGACTTACAATCCGGTGCACTGTGAATGCATTCAGCATCGCAAGTCATTGATGCTCGCCGTATCATCCGCCTCTATTCTCAACCAACCCAAGTAAACTAAGACGAAGGCCAGAGGACCGAAATGGCAAATCCAGCAACAGCGGACCCGAACCCACTAGCGCTCGAGACCATCTCGTCCGCCGGCACACTCACAGACCTCTTATCAACCCTCTTCGAGCCCTCGCCGCCGTTACATTCCCTCCTCGTGCCTTCGGTGCTCTTACGACTCACCGCGCGATCTACTCCGCCTAGCTCATATAATGAGGTGATTACTATCTGCGAAGCGGTGGCGCAGGATTGGACGTGGGACGAGAAGGCAGAGTTCCTCAGTGGTCATCCGATGATAGGGGAAGTTAAAGGGTTGAGTGCGCTGAGCGGGAAAGAGCAGGGCGGGGCGAAACCTACCCCTAAAGTAGTGTTAGACAGGTGAGCACAGCCTCTCAACCCCTCCTATTCAAGGGCGATCATTTGCAGCTCTTCTACACTAGTGTGGTATATGGAAGATACTGATATATCTACAGACTCGCCCACCTCAACGCACTATACTGCAAGCTCTTCCCGGGACTACGATACATAACATTCGTCAACTCGCGTCCACGATCAGCCATCATACCCGAAATGGAGGGCGTGTTGGGTCTAACTATTTCCCCTGAACCTCTGCCCGAGGGCTATGACGCTACTCAGCCTCCTCTTGACTCGGATGAAGTCAGGCAGAGCATCAGGTCTCCAGATAGTTCAGAATGGAGAGATGAGTGTGAGAGGGGTTTAGCAGACGTTTGGCGCATCGGTAGAGCGAGGCTTGGTACATTGGGCTTGCAGTAGTCACGGGGCTTTTGGGTGGACTGTTCAGTATAGGGATGAGGAGAAAGGGCATTACAGAGAGGCACAGTTGGTCGTCCTTTCACACGTCTATCCGTCGCACCGCAACGAAACACGATGGTATAGCTGAACCGACCTGGACTCTTGCAGATGCCAAGTCAACTATGCATCAATGCCATAATCTCATAAGCCCTTGTACTATGCTAAGCACCATCTAGGTGTCTAATGAGCTACAAAGTATACAAATACAGTAACACCAAGTCACCGCCTCGGGACTTTGGACTAGTACATCCTAACGCACTCGTTGTCGTTCAGTGTATAGCCGTATTTGCAAGCTGACACCTGACATGATCCGCGCAAGCAAGTTACTCCGCCCAAAGCGACCCCAGGCAGTGCCGAGCAGCTAGGACGATTGTCAGCGGCACTCTGCCTTGTCTATTGGAGATACTACTCACTCTTGGCCTACTGTGGCGTTGCGAGAGGAGCCATACCGTCCATTTGTACAGCCACCGCATGATTCCAGATCAGCGAAAGTGTCGACACACTGCAAGCAATCAGCATATTATCCTGCACGGGACAAGGAGTACTCACCTCAAAGGAATCACGGTCACCACCGACGATACAGCTGGTCATTCCTGTAGGGCAGTTCAAGCTCTGCGACCTTCTGGCAATGTCCGACCTCCGTCTGAGGCCTCTACGTGCCAAATCACTCGCAGCAGCAGCGGCGGAGTGATCATAGACGTAGATGCTGTCGTTGGATTCAGATTCGCAGGCTTCCGTATCAACGATAGTTGCGGTATTTGCGCAGAAGCAAATTTGAGAAGTGTCGCCCCTGGAATACCCAGCATATGTGTAGCTCTCGCAGGTATTGAAGCACGCATCCAGATCAGAAATAAAGTCGGTGACCGAGTGCCCGCTCGTGTCGAGTTCTGCGGCGCATGTTATAAAGGAAAACGATGTGCTGAGTTTGTATACCTGCAATCAGCCGTGATTCGTTAGCGGTGCTCGACATAGCGCTTAGTATACGACTCACCACCCCGTCATTATCCAGACAGGTACCTGATGCATCTTGGGACTCGACGAATGCGGAATTGTCGCCTTCGGTCGCGGTACATATGCATTGATTTCCACTCGGTTGGTAGATACCATAGTCGGTCCCAAGAGTGGAACATGTCGACTGAAGCCAGAGATGTATCAGCTTGACTCTCATCGCCGGATCCTGATCAACGTACAAGACAAGTATCGAGGCTCGAAACTTCTGAGGAGACGTCGGTCCCAGATGGGACCTCGTCGTAATCGATACACCCAGCATAAGTGTACGCGGCGACAGAGTGAGCGGCCAGCGACGAGGCCATCCAAAATAGCAGTCCGTTCATGTTGTCAAGTGGCTTTTAGCAAGTAGGGGGCAGACAGGTATGAAAGTAAGTGAGCGATCTTAGAGGTGGCTGTCAAACGACGTGAGTTTGTCTTTATATACCACATCGGCCTCGCCGGTATGCTCAACCAACGCTGCTGGCTAGTTGGATGTGAACGCCCGGTTTCGAAACATCTCAGCTGCAGAAGTCCATTGTTCTTCTTACGGTATCAGACATGTGCGACCGGTGCGGGCTCGAGCGTTGCTGAAGGCATGATCTGAGCAAGACCGACCGCGCAGCGTCTGGAGACTGTGCGGGCCGGGCATCGGAGCGATCGAGCGTACGAAGCGAGCAGTTCCCATTGGACTACACTACACTACACTGCATCCCAAGCGTATGGACGAGATAGTCCGATGCGCCACTGGACGTCGTCCGAAACAGTGAAGCAGTGAAACAGGACTTGCCCCGGACGCTAAATACCCAAATCCCAGAAGGCCATAGATGCTGGACGGCAGGCAGGACAACGGGAACGGCGCGAGTGAGCAGCTGAGATAGTGAGATACAGAGCGGCTGAGAAGCACAGCTTTGGTCAGCAGCGGCGCTGATGCGGCCGACGCAGGTTCGTGGGTGCGACTGAGACACGGAGTATCTGCGCCGTAATCTTCTATGCGTATTGTACTCGGTCTCGTAGTCGTGCAAGGTGAGCTCCAAGTGGTATCGCCTGCCGTACATGTTCCGTGCAGAGACAGCCAGACAGGCAGACAGCGGCGATGCATATTTTGGAATTTGCGTAGTATCCCGAGGTCTCACCCCGTAAACGTCACCAGAATGTGACATTGTTCCTATATGTTACAATGTCTAATTGTCCGCATGCAGAATCTGAGTCTGGGTGACATACAGTACGCATACTGGACAATAGCTTTTCTAGCCTTTCGGAGCGAAGCTTATCTCGCCCGCATCCCGCATTACAATGCTTCGAGGCCGAAAGAACCATATCAGGGTCACGAGATACATGTCTAACGCATACCCTCGATCGTACAGTTAGTTGTCCTGTCCGCCTTGGTCCAAGTACCGCGGTACGAAGACAAAGAACCAGAAGAACGGATGCGGCATGCCATGGCGCGGGGCGCAGTGTATACCTCCGGATTTCCCCGAGGACTCGATCGCTCTTCGGCGTGGTTCTCGGCGTCACTCGGCGTGGCATGGCGTGGCGTCTCGCTCGGATGTCCGAGGCCCACGATGGTTCATCCGTGTCTCATGACGCATAACGAACGCTGACGTGTGAGGCATTCAGATGATGGCGTACGGCGCACGGCGGTGGCTTGTATCGCATGGGCTATGCCGTACTCTATCCCAGCGCCGTCGTTTGGCATACAAGCATGTGGCAGAGTATTGGGCACCGTCGCTCTTCTCTGCACCGGAAAGGTTATTCTGAACGCATGTGGATCAGGACAATGGGAATCCGTGTGTCGTGAGACAGCGCTCTGGCGGGTCGTTGGGGGGCGCGGGTCAGGACATGCGAGACCTGTGACAATCGTTTACGGCCGTCTTATGCATGACACCGCCCGATTGCAGCCTGCACGACTGGGGTAATTATGCTTACAAGGTTTTTGCTCCGTGTTCCGTGTTCCGGTGCCTCCAACTTTATCTTCTCAGACCCTGAATAACGATTCCAGAAAGAAGAATGGCTTTTCCTATTGTTCTTTTCTCGAGCGAGCGATGCAAGGTATTTGAACACATGCAACCATGGCACGGCGTCATACTGTTACAATTTCCACCATACCTACTCTACATATCCGAGAGCCTTCCGCCACATGTGGGAGAGTAGGCCAAAAGGCGCGCATGCCACTCCCGCCAGCACAGTCTGGGTCCAGTTACTGACCTGCCGTACCTTGTTTGATCGAGCGATCAGCGCCAGGATATCGAGCGGGAGCACCAAGACATTGAGAGGTGCGAAGATAGGTAGTGAAGCGTATTGTTCACGGTGATATGGCGAAGTCGTTCTGTTCCTGGTAGGTACAATTCCTCTTTCTACAGCGTTAGCACTCGGACGAGCGCCATTACCGACTTCGCCTCGCTCCGCGATGGAATCATCGTGATTGGCAGTGACCGGATCCTGTTCTGATTCTATATCCAAAGTGTACTTCCACACAGCAGTAGTCCATGCTCTGCGCGCCTCACGCCCAACTCCGACCCCATATTCCTTCTCCCAATCATCGCCTTCCCTAATACCGCCTTTCCATCGCTTGACCATATCATCGTCCCACGTATCTCTAGGAGTATATATAGCACGTGCCGCAGTAAGGATTATGGAGGCAACGAAGAGGAGTGAGAGTGTGATGAAGATCCATACTCGCGCTTCGAATGGGGCTATGCCCGGTTCTACTGGCTCGTTCATCAAGCCCTTTTCGTTGATTGAATCCTTGTGATCCGCTGTGGACAGTAAGGGTGGTGGTATTGGTGTACTGAGATTTCTTGGATGTTGAGCGATATCGACGACAAAGAATCCCCTGAGAATATCCCCGTTCATAGACCAGCTGAATACCGCCAACAAGAACAAGACAAGCGGCATCAATAATGCCGCTGTGCGAAGGGATCGTAGCATGATTCGTCGTAGGAGTATTGATAGAGGTAAGAGTCCTTTGAGCAGGATGGGTATTGACGGGGGATCAGGTAAGATGAGCGAGAAAGTGAGAGCTGGGATGGAGAGGGTGAGGGAGGTGTATGCTTGTTGGGGATAGGCGAGTGTTGCGAGTATCAATGATATATGCGTTGGGAGGTAGAGTAGGTGGTGCAGAATCGATGTGGATCGTTGGAAAGTCTGCGAGAGCTAGTCAGCGTGGTTGAAGAGTACGCGAGGTGGAAACTTACGCTGATCAAGTGCGAGCCAGCCCATATGAGCCATATCACCTCGACGGAAGTCACGCCGCGAGAG
Organism: Cryptococcus sp. GC_Crypt_3; assembly: GCA_026538395.1. Classification (NCBI taxonomy): domain Eukaryota; kingdom Fungi; phylum Basidiomycota; class Tremellomycetes; order Tremellales; family Cryptococcaceae; genus Cryptococcus; species Cryptococcus sp. GC_Crypt_3. The sequence goes on from JALPCB010000023.1 coordinate 10,836, forward strand.
TGCTCTTCGGCTTCGTAAGGCGTGATGAGACGACCAGGACTGATAGCTATTGCAAGCGTGAGACCGAATGAGACCAGTAACGAAGCGAGATGAAGGTAGTGCATCCGTCTAAGCAAAGCGAACGTTAGCTTCTGTAAGTCAAACATTGCCTAGAGAATAACGAGAGCAACTTACTTCGGTGTGGCCACGCGTATTGAATATTTGTACAATCGTGATGCAAATGATTCACTTGCGATGTCTAGAGAGTCGATCGATAGAGTACCTTGTTCCCAAATCAACCCGAGGACATGTCGTATGGTCGGATGAGAAAGGAAGGGGGAAGGGGTTAACTGGTTCAAGGGGGGCAAGAGCAGATCGATGGCTGGCTCGCAAATCGTCGTTAGCTACAGAGATCTTGTTCAATTGGGATGGACAAACAGAGGTCCGATTATACCCACCATTCACACACTGCCCTCCCTCTGTCACAGGCCAACAACGCCATAATGCCCTAAGAACCACTTCATCCTCCACGTGCCTTTCACCGCTCTCACCTACACCCACGCTCTCACTCCCATGCTCAACCCCTCGGTCCTCTGCGCCTATCATTGCGCAGGCACCATCGAGCATATCCTCGATCCTATCGCACAGAACCGTGTTCATCCGCCGAGCCAATCCTGATTGAGCGAGCTGCGACCGGATTGACGAGGATCGATCATACGTCTTCGGCTGGAGGAGATGGGCAGCGTACAGGTGGACGGCTAATGATGCGTCGTTGCTTCCGCTCGTACGTGATGTTTCGGCATGACGTGGTTCTGGAAAGTCGGCTGAGCTCGACAAGGATGTTTTGATCTGGTCTATCAGTACTGTCGCTTGCTCTAGAAGCGTGAATGTATCCGAGCTGTTGTTCAGATGCAAGTCCGGACCCTGGTCTTGCAGAGAGCCTGAGTAGCCATGCCGACTCGGCTCATCCGCATCAGTCGCCAAGAGCGGCGTCCTCTCAGACGCTGACATGGCCTGATGTCTGATGTGCGGGACATTGGCCAGCTAAGTGCCGGTAGAAATGTACTGCGACGTACTCGAGCATGTCCAAGTGCAAATGTAACTTGTCAACATTGCCGGAGCGGGCATCGCCGCCATATGACGCTCGTCTCAGGTGACAGGCGGCAGAAGAGCCAGGTGCGAGAGAATGTGTATACATGTAAAGAATGTCTATAAACACGCCGGAAAGCTTTGGTAGCGATATGTATAGAAAGCAGTGGCAATCCCAAGTACGCAGGCAGAAACGTTCGAGAACCTCTACGAACAATCATCATGCACTGATACGTTAATACGCAACGTATCTTTGTGACTTTCGGCATTGAGTCGAGCGTGACGCACCACGCACGCTTATACAGTCTCGAGACCGGCGTACTCGCTGAGAAATGAGAGCTTTAGCTTGAGCTCCCCATCGACGTAAGAGACGTCACTGAGCTCTCAAGCTAGAACTCACGATTCGACACCGGGCTCAAGCAGTCCCGCGTGAGCACCAACCACGCATCCAGAGCTACCGACGAGCCAGAAAAAGGTGGAGATAGGGGCGGCGTACCAGAGAAGCGGGAGGCCTACGATGTGATCACATCGACATTGTCAGCTGCTGGACATCAAGGAAATGACTCGCTGGAGGCAGCTCACCGATCACAAATAGACCAATGTAGAGGTTTTGCGGGGTGATCACCTTGCCGTTGAACTCGATAGGTTCGGGGACTAGGCATGACAGTAATCAGCGCATTTCTTCAGAGCTACAGAGACGACTGGGAGATGAATCAACATAGCGGAGAGATGCTCACCGAATCGGTTGATAGCGAGGAATCCGCCGACGAGGAAGCCGAGGGCAAAGACGAGGGTGAGGTTGGTGATGAGGCTGTAGACGCCGAGGAGGCATACGACGATAGCGTAGTTGGCTGAGAAGTAGCGCCTGTAGTGGAGTGGATTGTGTCAGTCACAGGTAGAACTGCGCAGTATCACCAGTTACAGCGAAACGGTGATCTCCCGTTCGATATACATCGGTAGCAATCGTTTCGACTACAGCTTAAGATGACTAGAGATGCGAGGAGAATCACACTCACACGTTGTAGCTAGCACGCTTGAGGAACTCCTGGGTGTCCTTTGGCCTGGAGACGCGCTGGTAGTCGAAGAACTCGCCTGGGTGTCGAAGAGCAGACAGCCGGGTGTCGCGAAGACCCTTTGCGTATTCCTGGAGGTTGTTGAGGTGGCCGACGACTTCCATCTTGGTCGTTGAAGTGGGTGTGAAAGAGTGTGTGGGGAGGGTTCCGTGTTGTGCTAGATGAGTGACAAAGCGAGAGAGAGAATGAGTTGGATGTGCTGGTGGGAAAAAGAGACGAAAACAAGTGGGACAGAGGAACACAGTTAAGCTTCAGCACAGCCTGAACTACTAAGCCACGCGACGACCACGTGACTCGAGATCTCTTAATCGCTTCCCTGCTTTGCGTTGTTGCATAAAAGTTGGCCGGATTTCGCATATGTACTCGCACGATCAGCCATATGCTCACCTGTCATGGACGAGCTTGCACGCACACAAGCAGACGTCCATGCTCTGTGCACTTCGATACAGACGTTTATAGACGAGCACGCCGATGACGCCATCTACCGAGCACCGATCATCGACTGGCATCATCCAGATTCGTATCAGCAAGCTAGCATAGCAGGTCTCAAGAAGTTTCAACAGACTGTGGAGAACGAAAGGGACTATATCGACAAACTTGCTAGCTCACCTGTCCCACCCAAGGATCTCGCTACCAATGCTCCGCACCTTCTGGCCGTATGGGAAGAAGTGGAAAGAGCCGATTGGCCTATAACATGTATTTCTCAAGTGCTCGATGCGAGTCCAGCAGGAATGGTCAAAGTGGACGTCGTAGCTAGCGGAGGCCAGGAATGGATCAAAGTGAACACGTGAGTGAGTCAGTGTCGCGGCGCTCATACTTGAGATTAGGATGACGGACAGAGTTGACGGATTATCACTGGCAGGATGAGGGAATCTAGGTTGATGGCCGAGTTCCGCGAGCAAGATTCCTATATCAATTCCGATTACGACAGCGAGAGCGACCAAAATTGTGCCAACCAGGCTGGACCGAGTCGACTCACTCCACCATCACTCACCAACTCTGCTATCCAGCAAGCCGCTGCGCTCATCAACGCTGCACAAGCATACCCCCGGCTCGCTGGTTTCCCTGTGCCTCGAGTCAAGTATGTTCTTAATCGACTCGAAGAAGATCCTATAGGAGGTTATGCCGATCCACGAGTGAGAGAAACGTTCTCTGCCATCCGAGCTTTAGGCGTGGATCTGGTTCTGGCTTCGAGCCCCCGACGGAAAGCAAAGCGGATACGACAATTACCACCCAAACCTACAAAGCGGATATTGCTTGACCTGTCCGTCGTAGTCGCGCTATGCTGCGACTCGACACATCGACCATTACCAACATCAACGAACGAGCATGAAAAGCGTTTTCGACCGTACCAGATAAACGACGCAACTGGCGAGATCGAGCTCGCCCCTCATTCCAACGTGACGAAAGATCTGCGCGATCAGCTAGAATGGGAGATGCAGCACCCCATCATACAGGAGATGCAAGAGCGCTTCAGCTCGATGCAAGGGCCGATCGAATTTTGGGTGACGAACGAGGTTAAAGGGAGATTACCGAATATTGCGGAAATCATAGGAGGCGAAGGGGAGAAACGTCGGGCGCGGGCAATGTTCAACGAAGGAGACGACTTCTGGGAGGGAAGTCGATGGAAAGGCAAGGCTGGGATCCTGGAGAAATTGCGAGTCCAAGTCCTTCCTGACGACGCCGAGGCCAAAGAAGATTTTGAACAGCAAGCAGCAGTCACGGAAAAGGGTCACGATCCTTTCCGAAGGGGTTTTGTGAACGTCTGTCACTCGATGCTCGAGGTGGTCGAACTACAAGCAGCCGCTACGCCTACGCCAGACTCGCTGAAACCTGCAAAACCGCGAAAAGGGAAGAAATCGCGACGACCACAGACAGGCTTCACTATAGCATCCCGTCTCCCCTCTGCGCACACACTACGAACGTTCATCGCAGGACTGAATAGGGGGTGGACTGTTCTGACTAATAATCGCGGAGCGGTAGGAAAGGTCATTAGGGAGATGAGAGTAGGCGACGGGTTCAGTTACGGAGATGCGGCTGAGGCTGGTGACGGAGAAGGCGACGGAGAAGAAGCAGGAGAGCGTGCGGTCGACGCTGTTATTTGGGTCGTCAACCCCAGTAGTCTCTGCGAGTGGAGAAGGAAAGAGGTCGAAAGCAAAGATCAGGAATTGTTGGCCGCTTTGGCTGAGAATGGTGTGACAATAGACGGGGAGAGCGGAAGGGCTGTTGATGACGTGTCGTGAGCTCAACATGAAGCTCCGTCCGCCATACTCCCCCATCAAGTTAGCGCATGTATCGCATAAGCATTGATACACTGAGTCCAAAAAGGTGAAACGCCAACGGAGCTGAGTGTCATAGCAGTAATTTCCAGCATAACGTGCGAGTGGCACCACTGAAAGCTGTTTGGAACTACCAAGACCAGTGCTCAAGCACACACAAAGCTGGGCGCATGTGTTCCACGAGCCTCGATATGCTGATCCCAAAAGGTGGAACGTCATATGAGTTGGACCTCTTTGCAGCGCCTGACAGTATCTCATCGGAGCTTCACCACCGAAGGCCTGCCGCTAGACAATGCTCAACAATTGGACTCCAGCAACTTGGGGACAGGTGTACTCGCTCCCTGCGTCATGCGTGTCGTGCAATGCGCCTTCTGCCTTGCGCCCCCGAATGATCTTTTTAACCTTTTGTTAGCGTTGTCAAAGGATTTGCATGACGCTTCTCAAAGAAAGTGCTCTGCTCTTTGCTTCTCGGGCTGAGAGTAACCCCGAAATGCGTCGGCCGCGAAAGGAGACGGGCGCCTGCGCGCGCGCGAGAGAGAGGGAGAGGGAGAGGGAGGAAGGATGAAAGTGCGCTTCGGACATTAGCTGTAGCTCACTATCGCCCATTGGTTGCGTTGCGCAATCGACAGCTCGGCTTCTGATATCCTTTGTATACTTTCAACGACCGTCGTCGACTTGTATTACGAGCACAGGCAGTCTCAGCAGGTATATATGGCTCACTTCTCGGAGCCTACCCCCACATTCTCCTCAATCCAACAGTATTCTCTTTCCAGCCTCGCCACCTCGCAGGCACTCTGATCACATCGATCAACACAGCAGTCATCTATACTGACCATCCCATCGAACTCGACAAGCGAAATGATACAGAACCGCAGCAGCTGTTCCGTCGCCACCCACACGAATCCCGACGGACTCGACACTGTCATGTCGGACAGCCACGATAAAGAGCATGCAACGCGTGTCACGTTTTACCAAATATACCCTGAGGGTCACAGGAAGATTACCGCCGAACCCATCGAGCCGCTAGGAGCACAGTACAAGGAGGACCCTTTGTCCCTCACCAAGTACCACAATCCAGATGGTCCGGCTGAACGCTGTTCTATCTCAGGCGATCGGCCCGATTCCCCTTTCTCAGTCGTGGAATCAGAAGCCTCAGCCTCGGTTCATTATCATGGAAACGAGGAGATGGAAGATGTCGCGCCTACTGAATTCGGTGGGCATGTTGCCATGGAGGTAAGTCGCAATTCCGGTATCTCCCGTGAAGTAACCGCTCATGGCTGACATACACTTCGCGGGTACTGTGCAGGACCGGGCTGCCGGCACTGACAGCCCCAACACCAGCGATCTAGGGTCGAGTGTGGAGTATCGGCCTTCGGACCTCTCGGCATGGGATGTGGATGGAGCGTATGTCCTCGTCCAAAGCGACGTGATGTCGCGCTACGATTACCAGCTCTCGCAACAGGGCGGATACGAACAGTGCATCAACAGCTTGATGAAGAGTGGCGTGCCAAGCTATGCAGGCATGACGGCGATCGCGCGCTGGAATATTGCTGAGAAGCACAAGCTACTATCGAAGATCGATGCATTGGAGGGAAAATTCAAGCAACAGTCCGCAGACCTTGAAGAGAGTCAAGCGGTCTTGGCAACGGCTCAATCCATTATCAGCGCGCTGGAAAGCTCCCAAGCTCTATCTCAAGAGCATGCTCGCGAGTCACGGAATCTGTTCCCACCCCGTAGTGGGTTCTTCGATGAAGAGTAGCTAGCTTCTCGAATGCATCGACGTGACGAAGTGCGGCCACAATGTGAAGTAGATAGACATTCTGCAGAGTCCATATTCCGTCAGACTTCATGCGCTGCTGCAGTGACGGTACGTGTGCCACGTCCCTGCAGCTACGTAGCTACTGTATTGCTATAAAGCAGCTCGGTCCTCATGGCGTATTATCGAGGGCAGCTCCTTTTTTAGCGATTCGCTGCAGACCCTTAGTGCAGCTCCTGCGCACGACTACAGCGTACGCCGTGTCGCTCAAAGTGATCCTTTGACTCGATGATGCAATTATTAGACTGGGCTCGAAGGGAGAGCAGCAAACGAGTCTCACTAATTTGAGGAGCGTCCCGTCGCGATCCCTTGTCGTCGAAGGACAATGGGTAGCTAGGGTCTAGAGTTGGATTCGAGAAGGTATATATGCCCAGTCAAGACTGGTTTCCCTCCTTCTCACCTTCTTGAATTCTTTCACTGCACTGCTCCAGACCCATCCCACTTGGCTTCTGATCACTCACAATCTCAATCATAATAGTCCACTGCCACCACAACTACTCACGACCATCCGTCATTCCACAGCTGTCATGAACGCTTATTCTCGCAACGGCAGCAGCGCAGCAGCAGCACTCCCGTCCCATCCCCGCAGCTTCTACTCACAGCTCGATGAGATCACTGGTTATCCCCCCAATCACGTCCATGCTAATATCGCGCATCAAGGCTACACCACTACTCAGCCGGAATCGTATCGTTCGCCGAGCACGGCGTCGTACCCGAACACTTTGTACGACCAGCCTCTGCTCCCCCGCCCTTCGCTGACAGGTTCTCGCGCTTCTCGCTCTCGCCACACTGTCTATTACCCAGTCCAGCTACCGCCACGCCCACAGACACATCTCCGCTTGACTCATGGCTCTGCGCGCCGAGAGTCGTACGAATCAGATGCACCTTACCAGTATCCGTCAGGCTCGTCTGTTCACAGCCTTCCCTACCCGACAGAGAGTGGCCGCGGCACTCCTCTCAGCCAGTACGTAGATATGCCCCTCCCACAAGCCCAACACCTGTCTCCGCACTCTGTGGCCAGCACCGAGTTCTCAGAAAAGGAGCATTATACGCCGACGTACAGCCAAGAACGAACGCCAAAGGTGCCTTTTGCTTCCTCCGAAACCTCAAGCCTTGTCAATTATCCTATTTCACTTCATGCGGAAGAGGACTTGGTGCAGCAACGCTCTACCTCGGCTTCGCCAGCTTCTGTTCAACAGTGGGTCGAAATGCAAAGTCCGGCGATTCTGAGCAGACACCTGCAAGGGCAAGACGAGCGCTTCCTGGGATCTCTAGCGTCGAGCGCAGCATCCGTCAGAGAACACGCTGATGGCGGCTATTCGAGTGACTGGCCCGTCAATCTCCGCCCGGCGCCCAGTCAGCCGCTTGATCTCACGCAGACGAATGACTGGACCCTTACTCCAGCTGACACCGAGCGTATCTTTTTGCGAAGCCAGGTTGCCGAGCTTTCTGCACGGAACAAAGAGCTTGAGAAGACCTGTGATGACATGGCAGACAAAATTGATGCCACCCGCTCTGCTCTCGAAGGCACAGAAGCGGCACTTCGAGTGTCGATTGCTTCTTATGAGAAGAGACTGAGAGACTGCGAATCCTCAAATACCGACTTGCGCGGACAGAAGGCGCATCTCCAGAAATGCTTCGCAGCGTCGCGAGGCAAAGAGGAGAGTTTCCAGCTTCAGTTGCGAGATCTTTCAGGCAGCTATCAAGACTCCCACGAGTCATTTTCGGGATTGTTCTCCAAGGACATCTTGTATAGGTTGCAGCATGGTACCAACCCGATCTTGTGTTGACAGGGACGCGTGGCGAATTGAGCAGCGTATTCGCTCTTCCTTTGTGAACCCATCAGTGCGTTCTTCTTAGATATTTGGTTCGGGCTTTCCAGCTATGAGTCATTACAGCATTCAGTACATGCATTCAATGGAAGGTTTACAGGCCTGCTTGATTCAGAAGTCTGTAGTCCGGCTTCATCTCCTCATTCCAGCTGCGTTTCGCATTGCATCAAACCTGAGGGCGCCTTCCACCAAACTTCGTGAATAGTTTCGGAACATGCTCGTTGGCGGAAATGGGTTCTCTGACCATATTCAGGTCGAAGGCACCCATGCTTCACAGGCATGGATTTAGTGCTGAACAGGACAGTCGATGTCCGTCAATAAAGCTCCGTTCTCGCCTCGCCACCCATTCGGGATTCGCTTTGCTTTGCCTTAGTGCACAAATAGTCAGCTGCAGCCCTTACACTAGCAAGATATCCGACGCCCGAACATGTCAGAACACTCGGATGCCGCTTCAGACGTGTCTTCAAACGAGAGCGTAAGCTCAATCAGTCGTTCGGTAGTTTGGAGCCTCGGTGACCCTACCTCATTCGTCGAAGACTCCAGCATGTCCACAGTAGACGACCGTGACCGCACGACACCCGGAGTGCAGTCATCGGAATGCATCATTGTGAACAAAGTCGAGTTCGAGGCGTACCACAGGGGAGTGCAACAAGCCAAGAGTCGAATGGATGACATCATTCGATTATTTGAGCAGATTGCTGAGGCGAACCAGCGTCAAAACGTTCGTATCCACAAGCTTATGGGAAAGGAAGAGGAGTTATCGAATCGCATGAGCGACGAGGAAGAGAGGACACGATTGAGCGAAGCGAGAGCTAGGCAGTTCCACAGACTTTGGACGAAATGCCGCCAGGAAAACATCGAGAAAAGTGAGGAGATAGCTCGTCTGAGAATTGAGCTGAGCCGTTCGAGGGCAAGCAATGACAGGATAGGCGCGTCTTCAACGACGATGTTCAACAAGCTTGGTGACGTCTGTAATCATCTCCGAAGATTGGAACAAGCGGTGTCCGAGATGTCAAGCGCGATCGAGCAGACCGAGCAGGCGCAGGAGGATCCCGAGAGCGAAGCGAGTGTCTGATAATCTAGATTACCGAAGATAAGGAAACCTATTGTAATCAACCGCAGTGCATCTGACAAGTTTGTAATGCACGATCGTAATCGGCGATTTGCGGAATTATCATTTCGGTGTGAATTCTCGAGTGACCCCTTGTTTCTGCATGTTTTTCCCCCGCTCGAGCTTTGGCTCGCTGTGTGTGTGCCTTTTGTGAGCGCGTCTACAGAGCCAGAGTCACACTTTTGCTTTTTCGGCTTGCTACATTGATCTTTCCACTCTTCTGCTCAATAGCATCCACTCCTATATACCCCGCTTCGCAAGCTCAACAGCTGGAGCAATCGAACCATTCAGCACCGCGACCACTGGCGAAAGTTCCCCCGCGTGGAAAACGTCTGTTCCGGTCACACCGATAAAACTCGAGGAATACAAGTGTCGACAAACTCCCTCCACATTCCAACTTCCATGTCACTATAATCAGCCGAAACGTCCTCGGGCAGAGCTGCGAATCAGTCGACCAAAGCTCAAAACACATCCGCAATGGCGGCTTCTGCCCCTTCCACCAACCGGTCGGGCAGACCACGCAAGGCATCCACAGCAACTCCCCACTCTCTTCCGCTCAATGCAACAACACCCACCGTCGAAACGCCTACACCATCTGCCGTTGGTGGTGGAGGTATGAGCGCACCTCTTACTAGCTCTAGCAATGGGCCAATGACTGTTCCGGATTGCGAGTTTCTGGCGAACCAGTTGTTGGAAGCAGGGACAACCACTCGCAAAAAGCTCGAGATTGGTAGGTTCGACAGGTGCAATGGACTTCCTGGCGCTTTCGCTGATGAACATCTTAGCACTCGAGCTGCGTGACTCTGCGGAAAGCAATAGAGATTTTGCTTTCTACGAGAAATACCTAGGCATCTTCATCCCAGCGCTGATTACCATCCTGGGTGAAGAAAAGTCAATAACGTTTGCCAAGGACAATGTTGAGCAGGTAAGCTTTAATTCTATGGCGGGTAGCTATGAACTTACACAGCTACGGACGTAGCGATTCCGTCACACCCTCCTCGCCTTCCTACAACGCCTTCCGCATACTGAGCCATTCCGACAACATATGAGCTCTGTCATGGACTTATGCGTGAAGCTGCTCAAGCTGGAGAACGAGGAGAATGCTTTGTTGTGCATCAAGATCATGATCGATGGACTGAGGAGCAACAAGGAGCAAATGGAGCCTTACATCGAGCCTTTCCTCGACCTGGTCAGGCAGATGTACGCCAACACCAAAGCAGTAGTGGAGAAGGAGTTTGGGCCCTCGGGTGGCGCAGCCGCCGCAAAGCCGCCTTCAACAGCTGTGTCTACATCGACAACGACTCCGGTACCGGTCACACCGGCAAGCGATGGATCCACGCAACCGCCACCGCCTCCTCCACAAGCATCATCCTCATCACATCCTCTCCTACCCCATGCACTACACTCTCCGAAAGTCCTCACAGAGTGCCCCATCGCCGTCGTGCTCATCTTCCAGACATACAAGCAGATGATGCACACCGCCATGCCCGACTTTTACCCGCTGGTCATAGATAGCATCAAGATTCAGCCAGAACCTCAACGATTAGCACAGCTGGAGGCGAAGGAGAAGGGCGAGATCTTTGTTGGTGTGGCCAGCGGCATAACAAATAGAGAAACCTATGCCGAGCTCATCAAAGCGCAAGTGAAGGTGCGTGTGCATGGAATTTTCCCTTTGCAACAACGCTGATCAGTCTCACAGACTATGGCCTTCCTTGCCTATGTGCTCAGAGGTAACCAGGGTCATAACAAGGAATACTTGGAAGTGTTCCCCGAGGCATGTCTACGACTACTGAGAGATTGTCCTCCCGAAGACGTTGGCACACGCAAAGAGCTGCTGGTTGCGACACGACATATTCTCACCGCAGAATCACGTCCATCTTTCGTGCCATATATCGACATCCTTCTCGAGGAACGAGTTCTGGTCGGTACCGGTGTTTCCAGTCGCGAGCTACTGAGACCGTTGGCACATTCGGTCGTTGCCGACTTGATCCATCACGTCCGCAATGACCTACCCCTCTCGCAACTCACCCGCGTTGTCTATGTCTTCTCCTGCAATCTCAACGACGCTACTTTCTCCAGCTCGATCCAGACAATGTGTGCGAAACTGTTGAACACCATTATCGATTCGATCTACAGCAAGGCGGACAGTGCGGAATCGACCCGCATCATGAAGGGACTCTTCTACACTTTCCTCGAGAAACTCACAGCGATGTCAGAAGCCCACGAGCGTTTGAAAGCTATCGGCGTGAGAGACAAGGGGAAAGGGAAGGCGAAGGAAGAGGCAGATGGGGATGTCAGCATGGAGGAATCGTCAAATGACGTTGCGGACAAGCTAGCTCATGGATGGAGGGATATTGAGCAGGCTATGCCTGTGCACTCGGTGGCATACGCGAACGAGTCTCTGGAATCATTCTGCCGAGGTGAGCTTGGTGGACGCTCATACGTGAATCTTTTGCTGATGACGCGTCTACAGAATCGCGATACCTCTTCAAGACGCTTCTACATACCTTTCGCACCTTGTTAACATATACACGGCAAGGCGACAACCCACCACCACAGCCGGACGGCGAGCTACTTAGCAGGTTCTTCGAGCACAGTCTCAAGTGTCTTGCTATCTTCGACTTTGCAGGCCGCGATCCTCGCGAACCGAAAGAAGCGATCGAATTGCTGTCTCAAATCCTGCTGCTATTCGAGCCACATGTGTTTGCCGAGGTGTGGACGAGTCACATGGCATTCTTCAGCGAGTTGGCCATCACCAACAATCAGATATTCCCAATACTCCAGATGCTCATCACGCACGAGACTGTGTCACATCAACTGGTCGCCATCCTGCTCAAGCACCTAATGAACAACCTGGAGGATCTCGGCAGCATGGACAAGCCTCAAGCTGTACTCACCTTGAAGATGTTCAAGATATCCTTCCTTGCTATCAACACCTATATCGCGAACAACGAGGTTGTGCTGGTACCGCATCTGCAAAAGCTCATAATGAAGTCATTCGAATATGCAGCCAAATCGGAAGACCCAGCAATTTATTATCAAATATTGCGTGCTCTTTTCCGGTGAGTATCTTCTCTTCCATAACGTGACTCGGCACTAAGACGACAAATTACAGATCCATTGGAGGCGGTCGTTTCGAAGCGCTTTACAAAGAGGTATTGCCGATATTACAGGAGATGCTTGACAACCTCGCATTCCTCCTCCAACATGCGGGCGATGATAGCCAACGAGACCTTTTCGTCGAGTTGACCCTCACCGTCCCGGTGCGGTTGACCAATCTGCTACCGCATCTCAGCTACCTGATGAAGCCTTTGGTGCATGCTCTGGGCGCTGGTCCTGAGCTCGTCAGTCAAGGCTTGCGAACCCTAGAGCTCTGTATCGACAACCTAACAGCAGAGTTCCTCGATCCTACGATGGGTCCGGTCTTGCGTAGTCTCATGGCGGCGCTCCATCAGCTGCTCAAGCCTATCCCGTCAAATAGAAATCACGCAAACGCTGCTCTCAAGATCTTGGGTAAATTAGGCGGACGCAATAGGCGATTCCAGGAGGTCGACAATATCCTCGACTTCCGGCTCTTATCAGATACACTCTCAGCACCGGTCACTTTCGATGGCATAAAGCACAACGTTCAACTCGCGCCGCTTGTACACACAGCAGCCAATATCCTTCGAGATGAGCCGCATGTGTTACGGGAAGATGGGTTACAGATTCTCATTTACTCGGCACTGACCATCTTCAGAGATGTAAGCGGCATTGTCGGTCGAAGACCACCAGCACGATTTACTGACAAGTATCACAGGAACCGCCGAATCCCGAGGGGAACGCCACTTTCGAGGCTGTTATGACCGGTCTATTCCTGGCTTGTCAGCAACCGGGCATCGGCGACAAAGCCCTCACTTTCGTGCGAGATCTGTGTAGACGAGCCTTCGCCTTGGAACTCGGACGCACTGATGCTACGGAGCCGAACTCCAAGCAGTTCCCCGACATCGCGAGGAAGCGTTTCTTACCTTTGACGAACGCCTTATCAGACTGTTTCGTTTCGACTCTCCATGACTCTCGCCCAGCGGAACGACCAGGGCTTGGCGATCTTCTGGCAACTATCGTTATGGACTTCAAGGAGTTGGCGTCAAGCCCCGCTTTCGCTGGCAAAGTCGACAGTAACCGTTCTTTCGACCGGATGGTCGCGTTCTTCGCGCATCGCCTAATCACCTTATGTCATGAGGAGGATTGGTCGAAGAAAATGGCCGGTGTCACAGCCTTGTCTGCTTTCGTGCACAAAGTCGAATTGAGCAGAAAAATGCTGATCGATCTCGAGCTCGACTTTGTCCGAGCCCTCTTCTTCTGCCTTCGCGATGCACCGAAGGACACACCAAGCTCGTCTGAGGATGTCATCGAGCTCGTCAAACACTTGATCACCATCTGTCAGGGGCAAGACGACGGCAAACCGCGACTTGGCCGACTTACCGAGTTGCTCGTCGCCGAGCTCAACAGTCAGAGTCCTCTCGCGCGGGACGCTTCACAGCGGTGTATCGAAACTCTTGCGGAGATCACGTCGCAATCTGTTTCCGAACTCATCACCAGTGTAGCAAAAGCGAAGCTGCTCAACACGGAACACGGGCCCATCTACTCGAAGCCTTTACGAGCCCTTCCGTTTGCGATGCAAGTCGGCAATATCAACGCAGTTGCGTACTTGATGGATCTACGCCCTTCGGTACCAGAAACATCGGACGAATTCGTGCGACTGCTTTACGAGGTACTAGCCTTGGCGGACGTCGATGACGCAAGCCTCATTAACAAGCCGGCCACGCACAAGCAAGAGACCTGGCTCAAGACTCTCCGCATCGCCTGTCTTCGTCTGCTGAAGTCGTCGATGGCTACCCCTGATTTCCTGAATAAGCCGAACCTTACTCAGCTCCGATCCAGGTGAGTACTCATCTGGTTTATTGTTGGCTAGCACTAATACGATCGCATTTGCAGAATCATACAGGTCTACTTTAAGCATGTCTACTCGTCGAACCCTGACATCGTGGATGTTGCGCACGATGGCTTGAGAGATGTCCTGCAGCAGCAGAACAAGCTGCCCAAGGACGTGTTGCAATCAGGACTTCGACCAATCTTGGTCAATCTCGCTGACGCCAAGCGATTGAGCGTGTCTGGTTTGGACGGATTGGCGCGATTCCTCGAGCTCCTCACGAATTACTTCAAAGTCGAAATCGGCGTCAAGCTGCTTGATCATTTCAAGACTCTTGGTGATCAGCAGATGCTGCTCAAAGCTGCGTTCGCACCACTCGACGATAATCCGGATATTTCTAGAATGACTCGACTCGTGAACATCTTCCGTTTACTGCCAGCTCAAGCCATCCAGTATCTCGGCGATCTCGTGTCGAACGTGGTGGAGGTGGAAGCATTGCTGCATCAATCGGTTCCAGGTCCATTCTCCGAGAACCTTGCCCGATACCTCGACCGCTACCATGCGAACGGTGCGCAAAACCTCATCGACAATATTCGAAACCCGAGATATGTTTGGACATACCGCAACGTGATCGCATCCGGCTGTGCTCCTCAACTCGTTGAGGAGTTGTCATCGAGGCTGGAGGCGATCTGTCAACTGTGCTTCACCAATCACGAGGCTATCGAGTTCGTCATGCCTGGGCTGTATCTCATACGAGAGCTTGCGCGAGTGTCTCCCAACTGTCTATCCGATAGCGAACCCGCTCTCGAACCTCTGGTCAACGTTTGGCGGACCATTGTCAAGAGTTCAAGAGACTCAAAGATCGACATGACCAGCTATCACTACCAGCAGATGCCTTCGCTGTTGCTGGAGATGTTCATGATCACTCTCAAGAATCAACAACACATCCCTCTGCTGTTCCACGTCGTCGAAGCATATGAAATCCGCTCTTCATTCGAACGATCACACGTCTCTTTCTTCCTGTACCAGCAGGTGGCATTGCAAGAATCGGTCGAGTATCGAAGGGATGTCATCGAGTACTTCTTCAACTTGTACGAGGAGGACAGCGTCACTTGGGCGTACAAGACAAACGCCTTGCGGGTGATTATCAACCCCACTTTGCGGGTGCATTTCTCGAATCCCGACCACGACCAGTCACTCATTTCGCCACAATTAGTGCAAAAGATCACCAACCTCATGTGGCGTCCCTTGGCCGCTACTGCTGCTGCCAAGCAAAGGGAGGACACTCATTTGATCGAAGTCTTTGCCCTCACAACCCTGTTGGTGCAGCATTGCAGTGCTAAAGTGAACGAGGCGAGAAAGGAAATCTTCAAGCTCGCGTGGATGGGTATCAACCTGCTCGAACCGACCGTCAAGCTTATGGCCTATGTTCTTGCTGCCCGCTTCATGGCCACATTCGAGACTCCAGTCAAATTCGTACGACTTACCTGGACCGGTGTGTTGCGACTCAAAGATACCGAGAACCGGACGCTATATCGACAGGCGATCGACACACTGGCATCGTCACTCTCGATCCGTGATCCGCCATCGGGCGGTACGCCCGAATGGGCCAAATTACTTCGTACCGTCCTCATCGAGGAAGGCCATGCTACCAACCAGCTCGTCACGGTATGCGAGTTGCTTGTGAACCACCCGGATCAATTCTACGATTATCGGGAGCTTTATGTGCCTCACGTCGCCAACTCGCTATCCAAGCTCGCGTTCGTTCAGGCTGCGACTCCAGAACTGAAGAAGCTCACGGTCGATATTGTCGAGCTCATCTTCAGGTGGGAAAAGCGGCGTATGGCCGCTCGCGATACTGAGGCAATGGATATCGACGATGGACACAAACGTAGCGCCGATCACGGTGTCGAACAGTCGCCCGTGAAGAAGCAACGTATCGATCGAGCGGGAACTGCAGTATCCGCTAGCAGTGGGGGAGGCTGGGCTGCCCCAAGCACAGTGCGCGAGCTCATGACTGCGCATCTCCTTCGACTGGTCTCAACATCCACCGAATCGGTCACCCGCAATGGCTTGACCAAGCGGGCTTTGGACTTGTTCAAGGAAATTTTAGGTCCGAAGGGTCTACCAAATGTTCACGTCAAGCTGAGCTTCTTCCAGAGGACTATGACCCAGGTTAGTAATACAAATGACTCTGTATAGCTGCTCGATGCTGACTCCGAATTCTTAGGACATTAATGACAGCACTCGCACCACGGTGGCAAACTCTACAGAAGTCATTGCGGCTGTCGCGGCTGTGCGAGACACGCATTGGGTCAAGACGAACCTTGGTCTTTTGTCGAAGCTCCTCGAGAAAGTCTGGGTATCTGATGAGACCGATCTCCATGCCGTTGTCGCTCCATTGACCGAGGACCTCTTTGCGGAGATGCCGATAGACGAGAATGTCGAAGCTGAAGCAGATGTGAAGGCGTTGTTGGCTTTCGTCCAGACCGCTGTGAACGATGGCCTCACCTCGAGTCTACGATCCAGCTCAAACTTGCCTGGTACCCTCTTCATGATCCGATCATGGTTGAAGTCACAACCGAAGGTGCTTCAATCCGAGGCGATCAGCTCCGCGTTACTCAAGGTCCTTGGCAATCTCGTCAAGGTTCATACCAGTAACCCAAACCCGCCCGCTGCTGGCAACGATCCCGATTCAACAGCCAAGCTGATTGTATCGGTGCTCGACATCCTCCGCGATCGCATCTCCGATCTCAAGGATCAGCGCAAGCTGCTATACAGCATCATCACTGCTTTGGTGGAAAGGTCGCTCAGTCCCGCTCTCTGTCGATACCTTTTGCAACTGGTACGATACTGGATCATTGATGATCCCGAGGGCCCGTCACAAGGCAAGGAAAAGGCCAACATCCTTCTCCGAATGGCCGTCTTTGAGCAGCGTGACGACGAACTGTTCCAAGAGTATTTGGATGTCATCTTCGAGATTTACGAGCAAGATAGCCTTCGCGGTACCGACATCACCCATCGCCTTGAATCTGCCTTCCTCCTTGGTACCAAGTCGAAGAATGCGATACAGCGCGCGAAGTTCCTCGACAAGTTGGAACAGAGCCTTCCCCGAAGTCTCGATGGACGTTTACAATACCTCTACTCGTTGCAGAACTGGGACACATTGGCGGACTGCTATTGGATCCCGCAGATACTCAGCCAATTGCTTGGTATAGTCAACCATGATCAACCTCTTTTCCGTAACCCTCTTGCGAACGCCACTGAAAACGACGCCATCGTCGAGCTCACCCGGTCCGCCACTGTGGGCGACTTGATGCAGCCGGCACGAAATCTCATTCATGTCGACAACGAGCTGGCTCACCGACTTTGGGTTGCGATCTTCCCCCTGTGTTGGGCATCGCTATCTCGAGCGCAGCAAACGGCTTTCACCCCCTACATCGTCAAACTGTTGTCGAAGGAATATCTTCGCAAACAAGTTGAGATGCGTCCAAACGTCATTCAGACTTTCCTCGACGGCATTCTGCCCTGCGCGCCCCCCGTCACTCTGCCTCCGCTCCTTGTCAAATACCTGGCCAAGACGTATAATGCCTGGTATGTCGGATTTGAAATTTTGACCAAGCTCAGCGAAGTATATCGCGGCGACGATGGATTGCGAGACAGCTGTGCCAGCGCTCTTAGCGAGCTTTACGCTGAACTCTGCGAAGAAGACATGTTCTACGGACTCGCTCGCAGCCGATGTACCTTCCCGGAAACGACTGCTGCTCTTACCTACGAGCAGAACGGTCTTTGGCCAAAGGCTATTGAGCTCTACGAGCAGGCCCAGATCAAGGCCAGGAATAACATGCTCCCCTTCAGCGAGGACGAATACTGTTTCTGGGAAGATCACTGGATACTCTCAGCACAGAAACTGCAAAATTGGGAGAACCTTACGGAATTAGCTCGGGTTGACCAAGATGCGGATCTGCTCCTTGAATGCGCTTGGCGCCTTTCTGATTGGTCGTCACCGGATCGTGAAGCGATTGACCAGAATATCGCGCGGATCTCCGATGTCCCCACTCCGCGTCGCAAGACCTTTGAGGCATTCGTTTCCCTCCTACGATCGCATATTGCTCGCGAGCCGCCGAACGACTTCTTCAGGATCCTGGACGAAGCCCAACAGGTCACTCTCCGAAAATGGGTCAGCTTGCCAACACACATGACTGCGGCACACTTGCCATTACTGCAAATGTTCCAGCAGTGCGTTGAGCTCACGGAAGCTGCGCAAGTGTTCGATAGTCTTCAGATGACCAACCAGGCCAACCTCGAGACACGATGCAACACAGACCTCAAGACTATCTTCCAGACCTGGCGCGACCGACTGCCCAACTTCTGGGATGATATCAGTGTTTGGAGCGATCTCCTTGCTTGGCGACAGCATGTCTTCCAGGCGGTTACAAGAGTATACCATCCGCTTATCCCGCAGGGCGACACGGCAACTTACGGCTACAGAGGCTTCCATGAGACAGCTTGGATGATCAACCGATTCGGTGAGGTCGCTCGACGACACGGTCTTCTCGACGTCTGCAGCGTTGCGCTCAACAAGATCTATATGCTGCCCAACATCGAAATTTCTGAAGCTTTCCTCAAGCTCCGAGAGCAGGCATTATGTTTCTTCCAGAAACCCGACAAGTTCAATGATGGCCTCGAGAACATCAGTACTACCAACCTGATGTACTTTGCGCCGCCGCAAAAGGCAGAATTCCTTACTTTGAAGGGCATGTTCATCTCTCGATTGGGCCAGAACGAGGAAGCGAACGCCGAGTTCGCCCATGCCATCCAGATGGACATGAACTTGCCTAAAGCGTGGGCAGAATGGGGTCGATTCAACGACAAGCTGTACCGAGACCGACCCGAAGTCTTGCCTGGCGGAGCACCTGAGCCGGAACCTGGGAAACCGAAGATGACCGATGAGCAATGGGCGGAATCGTACGCTCGCGACAGAGCTGTCCTGGCTTCCAGTGCTGTGTCATGCTACCTCCAAGCAGCCGGGTTGTATAACAATCACAAGTCGCGTGGGCTTCTCCTCCGCGTCTTGTGGTTGCTTGGTCTGGATGACAGTCGCAAGACTATCTCAAAGGCCTTCGAGAACTACAAAGGCGACGTAGTGATCTGGTACTGGATCACTCTGATCCCTCAACTGCTCATGTCTTTGTCACATCGAGAAGCGAAGCAAGCGCATCAGCTACTGATGCGTATCGCCAAACTGCATCCCCAGGTAAGCTTTTTACAGCGTATCGCATGGCACTAGCTTACTTGTAATTAGGCGTTGTTCTTCCACCTACGAGTGTCGCGCGAAGACTTCGTTGGCATCAAGAAACAGCAAATGCAATCCCGAGCTGCTGCTGCACGACGAGCCGAGTTGCAAGCTAAAGCTGCTGCTGCCAATGCCGCGGACGCCGCTGCTGCGGCAGCCACGACTGATGGTGCCAAGGCAGA
Source organism: Cryptococcus sp. GC_Crypt_3 (assembly GCA_026538395.1). Lineage (NCBI taxonomy): Eukaryota > Fungi > Basidiomycota > Tremellomycetes > Tremellales > Cryptococcaceae > Cryptococcus > Cryptococcus sp. GC_Crypt_3. The sequence continues at coordinate 30,405 of JALPCB010000023.1, forward strand.
GGACAAAGACGCGAAATCCGAGACAAACGGCGGAGACGCAAACGGTTCTGCATCCGGAGCCAACGGCTCGTTGCAAGCATCTACTCAAGCCGCTCAGCCTCCTCGTCAACCATGGGATCTCGTGGATGAGATCATGAACATGCTCAAGACCGCATTCCCGCTCCTCGCCTTGACAATGGAGAAAATGGTCGACCAGATCTCTCTGCGCGCTAAGCCTGGGTCAGACGAAGATATCTATCGATTCTTCTCGGCGCTGTTGGCAGATGCTATGCAGCAATGGGGCGGTCGTAGTGGTCTACCTAATGATGACGGCGAGCTCAACGCGCAAACCAAGGACAATCTGGCTAAATTCGCTACCAACCTCAATGGTGACCTGAAGGTGAGTCGAGCGGTCCATCCATTCATCTGTACGTATGAGAGTAGCGTTGACATTTGAAACAGGCAATGATCGAAAAAGACTTCATGAAGGATATGCCGAAACTGCGCGAGTACATCAAGCGATTACAGCATTGGCGTGACCTGTACGAGAAGAGCCTTGATACTCGAGCCAAGATTCAGCCGCTTGACCAAGGCGGATGCAACTTGACCGAATTCCATCACACCAAATTCGATGATGTCGAGGTTCCCGGACAATACGTACATGTGAGTCATTTCTCAACATTTTTAGACATGCGGCTTATGCGTATACAGCATGTCGACCAAGGCGAAGAATTTATCAAAATTGCTCGGTTCGCTCCAAAGGCTGAACTTGGTCGTGGTCACGGTCACTGTTTCCGCCGCATCACGATGATTGGCACCAATGGATCCACGTATACCTTCCACGTGCAGATGCCAGCCGCGCGTCATTGTCGCCGTGAAGAGCGTCTTACTCAATTGTTCCGCATCATGAACAGTGTCCTGAAGAAACGGAAGGAATCGCGAAGACGCAACCTGCAATTCCACCTTCCTACCGCCACACCCTTGGCACCACAGCTCCGACTTGTGCAGGCAGATTCCTCATATGTCAGCTTACAAGATATTTTCGAGGACTTTAGCTCCAAGAAAAGCATGTCTCGCGAGGACGCGGTATTGGCCTACTTTGATCGCGTCAAGCAGCTGCATGACCCAGCGATTCCGAGGGTGAGTGTGGCAATGACTACAATTGGCCGTGTTGAGGGTAGAGGCTAATCGAAATATAGAATGACCACCGCTTCATACAGCTCAAGGCGGAAGTGATGGAAGAGATCCAGACGAAGATGATCCCAGAGACGATCTTGACGAATGTGAGTTTAGCGACCTGATCCTGGTTGACTGCAGCAGCTGATGTCGTCCCCACAGTACATGATCAGAACGATGACCACTCCCGAGAGTCTCTGGCTCATGCGCAAGCAATTCGCCCTCCAGACAGCCGCAACGATGTTCCTCACCTACGTTTGCTGCTTGAGCAACAGGACGCCATCGCGCTTCTATATCAGCCGCAAGACTGGATTGATGTACATGACGGAGATTCTCCCCGGTGAGCTGGCACGGGAACGTCACACAATGGATCTCATGCTGACATATTCGCGGGATCAGCTTTCGCACCAGGGCAACCGCTCATATCGTCTCAGGAAAGCGTACCTTTCCGTCTCACGCCAAACATGCAGAGCTTCATCACTCGCGTTGGCATCGAAGGCGTCGTGACAGCCGCCACTACGGCGATTGCCCGATGCCTCACTCAACCAGAGTTTGACTTGTCGGGCACTCTCTGCCTCTTCATACGAGACGAGGTGAGTCTTATTGCTACTCAGCCTTGCGTTAGAGTGAAGCTGATACTCATGTTCTTCGCAGCTGCTTGTCTGGCAAAACACTTATATGAAAGATGCTCGTCTGGAAAACTCGCTTGTGAGCAACGTCTACAAGAACGTGGAGAACTTTGTCAGGCGCGCAGGCACCATGGGATACATTGGCGAGAACAAGGACAAGGTGAGTTGCCCGTATCTCTGACTGCCCAGGAGAATGAGGCTGATATATGATTGTCATGACACACTCAGTCACCAAACGCACCACCGGTCGTGCATGCTATCGTGACCTTGATCTCGCAAGCCACAGCACCTGTCCAACTTGCTCAGATGAGCGAGACGTACATGGCGTGGTTCTAGTTCCCCTTTTCCCATTCTTTTTTGCTCTTTCATTTTGAACCTCCTTTCTATCACTCGGTCATGCCCAGTAGTATTTACATTGCATATGTCCCGTTTCGTATCGTCTGTTTTCTGGTTTGTCGCCGATTTGACGGTACATCTCGTTCGCTAGTTTATCTCTTGTATTTGTTGTAATATATGTTAATACAGTCATATGCACACTCGTGTGAGCAAGAAGAACGAAGTAGAAGTAGAGTGTGTGAGCGAGAAATGCATATTGTCCAGCATACAAGGGAGAGATATAGCTTGTCATATCAGAGTGTCTATCATAGTACATAGTCCATAGCAGCCTGGAACGATTCTGCCGCGACGCGAGATCGTACCGCGTAAGTATGAGTATCCAGCGATCGTTCTTTTAGTCGATACGAATCACTACTGGTTCTGCTGTTGCTGCTGCTGTTTGAGAGCGTTGACTATAGCTCCCAACCGCCTGTAATCGCGGAGCAGTTCGCTGAATTCGGACAACTTGAGATCGCCCAGATCGCCTATTGCCGCACAACGCACATCATAGAGATATCAGCTCGGCTACAATCAAACGTGATAGGAAAGCTTACAATTCATGAAACGTTCCAAGGGAGGTTCCACACCCGCTACTTCAGGAGTAGCGAGTGGGAGGGAGAGTATACTCCCTCTGGGTGAGCTCTCCATACCTCCCTGAGCTTCTGCGCCCATACCGCCGAGTAGTGAGGATCGGCGTGTGTGTGCGGAACTCGTCTGGGAGAGCGGGATTGAGCGGATGGAGGCCGTGTTTGCGAAAGTTGCAGTCTGTACGGTGCGTATGAAGCAGCAATAATCAGCCCTTGCTTCCGTCTATCTGCAATCACAATGAATGAAGTTGTGCAGGAGCATCACTCGCAAAGACACGCTACACTCACCTTATAGGGTATCGGCGATAACACATCTTCGTCTCTTTGATTAGCGGACGCTGCCGTATCGCCCGGAACTTCGTATGCGGCAGCGTTGCTCGCGCTCGATGCGTTGGGATTTCCGCCTGCGTTGGCTGGAGAGGACAATCTACCGAGGACTCCGATCGATGCTAGACGGTTGCTCAAACTTGCTCGTTCTGATCTTGGCGGCTCGTCCTTGTCCATACCAGCGCTCCGTCTCTTGGAGGCTCTAGCGGTCGTCGACCTTCTCCGCATTGTTGAGCTATCTGCCCGCGCTGCTCCGTCATCATCTGACTCGGGGCTTGAATCCTCCTCATCATCTTCCGATGACGAGTACTCCTTTCCCCGCTCTCTGATCGATGCAGGACGCGATGCGACTTCCTGCAGTTCCTGGTTCGCACCCCATTGTTGGACATGCACCTGCTCCGAGGCGCGCGATGATGCTCGAGATCTGTTCCGAGCTGCGGCAGCGGCAGCTATGTTCGCTACACCTGCTGTAACACTAGCCAGGGAGAACGAAGAGGCTTGACGTGGCCGCATAGCGGGACGAGAACTCGATCCAGCTTCGGCAGAGTCGTCGTCACCATCCGCAGGGGCAGTGGCCGTGGCCGTGGCAGCGGAGGCGGTGGTACTGATCAGTCCTCTGAGGGCCGACCAAGAAGAGTCCATTACGCCGGAAATGACCTTGTTCGCTGAATCGGCGGCAGTACCCGCCAGCTCGCCAACTTGGGACACACGCCCTCGCAGCCTCGACGACGCAGATGCGATGCTCGCGGCATCGGCGTTACTATCGTCCAAGTAATCCAGACCGATCGGCGAAAGGTCATGAACGCTGATGACTTTATCTGATTCCTGTCCAAGTCCCAACTCGGCAAGCTCCACGTGTTCTAAGAATTCAACGACGGCCGTCAGATTCACAATAGCGTAGCTGGCTTCGCCCGTGAGGCAGATTGCTGAGCGATATCGGCGAAGGTACATGAGCTGAGAGGCTAACTGTGGCGGATTCGACTTGACAACTGCGTAGATTATGATAGGGAGAATCAAGTCGGCACCGGATGTCGAGGGTTTGTTCGGTTTGGAGATGTGGATGGACTCGCGAGAGGATGCTGATACCTCTCGATCAAGAGATGGAGCAGGTATGGTGATCATCGAGTCGGACATCGCTTCCTGGATCATATCCGGCTCTGTCATTTCGCTCGAAGATAATTGGGCTACCGATGATTGCTCAGGTAGATCTGACGTCTCGCTCTTGACCGGTACTTCTTCCACACTGTCACCCATGACATCGCTGGTCAACGGATCAGAGCGGATCGAAGGTGAAACAGATGCGGGCCTTGATTTTTGCTCTACGATATCCGCAACAGGGTGAGACGAGGTAGAGATGGCCGAGGAACGTGATTGAATAGGGACCAAGGGATAGCCCTCTGGACTCGCTCGCTGCTGACTGAGTGGTGATTGTGACACTTCGTCTGTAGGTGGTGGTCTATAAGGTTCGCCTTCAGGTCGCAACTCGACCGGAGGCAACCCGGCCAGACCGTCTGCATCAAGATCAGCGGCGGAGCTAGAGTGGCGATCGATCGACTCACCAACTACGATCTTATGCGCAGCGATAAGGACATCTGCCTTCTCCTTCGGCGTAAGGTAGGAGATGCCGGACAGCTTTTGCAGCTCTACGAGTATTGTTAGCGCAAGCAATGACCCGGTGAGTGTGAGCAAAGACGAACCGTCACCAATACGATCAATTACCTCAGCCAAGCCCTTAGCGACAGCACCCACAGGCTTCTCATCCTGGGGATGCGTAATCAATCCCAAATGATCCAGCGAAAGGTCGAGCATATTCAATGCCGCAATGCGAGAAGCTAGCGCTTCGTCGTGCTTCGCGTCGTCGGAATCGAGCGGAGAGAACAGCCTATACAGGCGTTAGCAAACCTTGACCAAGTACTGTCCGATCGAACTGCTCACCTGTTATACAGCAGCCTGCACACGAGGCTTTCTACTCGCTCCGTACCCTCGGAGGCCTCTTTCTCCACCAGTTCCTCATGCTCGCGAAGAGCCTTCACCTTCTTATCCTTTGCATCCTCGTCGTCCGCCTCTGACGTCTTTTCAGCTCTACTCCAGGGGCCTTGCACGCTGCCTTTCCGTCTCAAAACTGACCCGCTCGTTCCCTCGGCTCTATAGTGAGCTATCAGATCGTCATATATACCTTCCATGAAGTCCTGCAGGCGCTCCCCCGTCTCAGTCGGATCGTCAAAGCGAAGTATTGCTATCTTGTCATGATCGGGCGCTCCGTGTCCTTTATGCGACTTCAAAAGGTCGTCGCTGGTCATCGTTGGAGCTGAAGGGCAGACGTTGGCCAAGACGAGTTTGACCACTTTGTCGATGACTTTATCGGGCAATTTGCTGAGAGCGTCTCGCACATGAGTGCGAACGGCTTTTCCAAGCGATTTGTAGACATCGCCATATCTGATGGGTTTTGAAACAGTGTACGCGGTGACTTGATATCCATCGCCGGAGGTAGACAGAGATGCTACTTCAGAGTGTATCGAGGCGATGTCCGCCAAGTCGAGAGTCAATATCGATGGTTTCGGACTCGATGGTCCAGGTGACGACGCTGGGCTGCCGGGGATGCCACGCGCGAGAGAGCTTCCCACCTCAGGTGACAAGATGTCTTGAGACACGTGAGGCGGAGAAGTCGGTGTAGCCGAATGCGCAGCGTTGGGAGATGTTCCTAGGATGGGTGTCGCGTGGCTAGATCCTCCGAATAGTGAAGCAAAGGGGTTGATACGACCCAATTTGCCCGCAGGTGGTTTGTCTTTCTCTTTGTCGCTCGTCGGTGTTGCTGGGCCATGTTTCGAGGGGGGCGGGAATGGCAAAGTTGCTGTCTCAGGGGATGAAGTGAAGATCGGGAAGGCTGACAATGATGACGATGAAGACGGGATCTGAGTAGGTCGCAGGGAAGACAAGACAGTCTGGCGCTTGGCGGTATCTCGCAACGCTGTGAGCAAAGGTGCTTCGGGTGGCAGGCTTGATTCGAAGATGATTGTCGAGCTGATTTATCCATCAGTGACCTGTCCGCGGCTCTCAGTATAACTTTTCGAGCTTACCCCTTCATCGTCCCGATCAAGCCTGAGAGCGTGACTACCACATTTGCGCTACTAGCTGCAGAGTCTTTCTCGCTGATATCAACGCTGTCGTTGCCCGGCTGCTTCGATGTGTAAGAAGATGACGCGATCGGAACGGCTGGGGCGAGGAATGCTACGTGATCTCGAAGCGTTTGAGGGGTCATGGGAAGAGAGGAGGATGGCGTTGTCGGAAGAAGTAGTATGACCTGTTAGATCCCGCGAGTCAGCTCAGGTTCACGCAGTGGAAGGCTATACTCACCTTTCCGCCCATGAGGACTCTCAGTAGATCTCCCCAATCTCCTCCCTCGCCGGGCTTGGTCCTCCCCAGCTGCCCTTTTTCGAAGATAGCATCGATCATTGACATGCCCATACTAGCGTTTTCTAGCCCTATCCGCTGTGCAGCAGCCTTGAGACTTTGCAATTGCAATCTGCTTGTGAGCGAGCCTGATCCAGCAGACACAGCCGCGCCGGCAGCTGACGGCTCGGACAATTGCGCTGCGGATGGTTCGATAGCTGATGGGGGAAGAGCGAACGTGGTTGAAGTGGAGGTGGATGTTGTGGGCGGCGCTGGCATCGCTGTAGTGGGCGTTACAGGCGAGGAAGATGTGGCGGTGGTTGTGATAGAGGTGGTGCTGCTCGTGTGCTGGATGGCTGTTGGAGCTGTGAGAGTGGTAGGCGGCGCTGTACCGAAGATCCCATTTACGCTACCTGCGGATCCGACACCTCCCCCATGTCGTTGCCGAGGTTTATACGGTAGATTGGCGGGGCCATCGCCAGAGGCGTTCTTGGACCATGATCCCGAGGATTTGTGAGTGCCAGGGTGATTCGCCCCTGCACCACTAGTCTCCGCTTGAGGTGAGTGGTCCGTGGATGCCAAATTGACTGAGGATGTGGAGGCGCCAAGAAGAGGGTGAGTGAGGCTCTCAGCTGGCGGCTTTGACGAACGCGAAGCTCTGCCCAGTGAGAGGGACGAGAAGAGGCCCTGTTTTGGCGGGTCCATGGGATGTTGTAGGCGGGACCTTGCTTCGAATGCGATGTAATGAAATTGTAAGTAAGTGTGCAAACATGTCTACATTGGGATGTTATCTCCTTTGCAGCAACAGCAAGTAGTTGCTGCAGTGTGACGGTTGTCCTGAAAGACGTTGAACAGCGTGGCTGCCTCGTGGTGTTCCCATGCGTTTCAGATGCTGGTGCCTATTTGCCTCAGAGACCGCGGGGTCCTAGCAGGCGCGCCAGGGAAGACGGACCGGAATTCGGCCCGTCATGTCGGTGTAGCGTAACCGGGACTTACCGGCTGAACACCGAATGTCTCTGTCCCAAATGACATATATAGCAGAAGCTAGCTTTCACTTCTCAAGTTTGGAGTACTTGACACTATCCTCGATATCGCAAACAGCTAAGCAATGCCTCGATATCTTGTCTACGCACCCGATTACCCCGATTATCTCGAAAAGAGATTAGCGGTCAGGCCCGAACATCTAGCTAGGGGAAAGCTGGATCCACCCGGTCTAGTCTGTGCGTATCGACTGTCTTCCCCTCGTTGTTGTCTCTAGATGTACCATCGTGTTCAGCGCGGAGATGAGAGAGCTGATGATACGATATATCATCACCATCATATAGTGTATGACGGGCCGATCGTCCCTCGCCCAGGCACTGCGGCGCGGGACAAAGTCTTGCCTGAAGGCACGGTGAACCTCGCTGGAAGCTTCATGGTGTACAAAATGGATTCGTACGAGCAGGTCTGGGAGAGGCTCAAGGAGGACGTATATTGGCGCGCGAATATCTGGGACAAGGAGCGTCTGGCCGTCGAGGAGCTGCTTGGTTGAGCTTAGGTGAGAGTAGGCTCCCGCTAGCTCAGTAACTTGTTTGATACGCCTTGGACACTGACTATTTGCTTTTTCGCAGAATCCAATTCGACAAACAAGCTATGCATGATATAGACATCTCCTCCTCGCGCTGCAATACTGCAGCAAGCACTTTTGACTCATGCGGCACCGCTCAATACTGACTTTCAAAAGATTCTACTTACACTACCAAAGGGGGCCATCACTCTGCTCTAGTCCCTGATCAAAGATTGATCCTAGCGTATCTTCACCTTCACGGCGATCTTGGAACCCCGCAGTGCCCAGCGCGCCATCAAACAGCCGCTCGTTGAACAAGACATGGCCTGAGGGGGTCTGCTGGCCGTCTTTTGCCCATTCGCGCATTCGGGGATCCTCGCCTCCGTCGTCCATCTCCACCTGAGCGTTCCTGCCCTCGCCACCGTTCTCGTCGATATGCATGGAGGACCCGCCCTCGCGGCTCACCTCGAGCAGGGGCGGAAGATGGTACTCCATCCCGTCTGCGCCAAAGAGAGGTTCGCCGAAACCGTACTCTCCATTCGGAGCGTAGTATTCGCCCCCAGCATGACCTTGGTCGGACATACTAGCATCGCCAGCAACGCCGTACCCCGGTTCCAGGGGCTGCGAATGGTACGTACCCGCCGCAGCATCCCAGTATTCTGCAGGCTCAGGCTGGTTGTGCCAAGCATCGTACGTTGTCGGACCACCAGCCATGCCCATCATCCCCTCAATTGGCGGAAGTCGATACATCTCGGCTGGATCATGCATTTGCCCGAGACCGACACCTCCACCTCCGTTGTGCGTGTACATCTCAGCTGGAAGAGCCTGGTATGCCAATTGAGAAAGCGGGCGACCGTCCAGATCGTACCCCATAGGGAGGTAGTTCTCACCCATAGCATACTGCATACCGGGATGAGCGTGGACGTGACCGTGACTGTGGCCGTGGTGAACTCCAGCGTGGGCGTTGTAGTTCGAGCTGGCGAGGCGATGTTGCGCGGCGTTGTATAGTGACACGTTGAGAAGGTTCGATCCTAGCAGGTTTTGGCGCATTTGCTTGGCTCGCGCTTGAGCCCGCTGAGCTCGGATGGCGCCTTTGGACAGCTGGCCTGTCTCACGACGGCGTCTAGACAATATCACGTATCAACAACTGATCCTTCACTGGCTGACCATTGGCCAATGCCGAGATCAGAGCCCGAACTCACCTGCGACTGCTCCTAGAACTTTCGGCATCACTCTCGCTGGCCTCACTACGAGTGACCAACTGATCCTTGATCTCCTTCTCCAGCGTTTGACCCGCTTTGCCCTGGATCAGCGCCTCTGCCACCGCGTCCACCTTCTCATCTTCGGCCGGGTCTTTGCGGACTCTACGACGTATAATGTCCGTGCGGCGGAAGACGGGCTGATATCTGTATCCTGGATATTTACGCTGGTGTTCCTCTTTCTCGATCCGAGCCTCTTCTTGGAATCTGGCGCGCACCTCTTGTGGTGCCTCTTTCCACATCTTGGCGGCCTACTCAGAGCCGGCGTCAGTATAACCTCTCTCGCTCGACCTTTTCTACGAGGAGCAGAGGCATGACGAGAGCTAGACTCACCACGACGGAGATGTTCTGGTGCTTAACCTCTACGCTTGGAGGAATCAAGTTGGAGTCTGTGATGTGTTTGCGGAAGAGGATGAAGGCATTACGTGCTCGCTTGATGTGGCCTTCGGGTTGCTAGTAGCGCCAGGTGAGTGAGTCAGCGATACATCTCAAACTTCGCAGAGCGCGAAAAGGCTCAGACCTCACCTTTCGCGCGTGGCTCTTCTTCGCTTTGGGCGGAGGAACGCCCCTCTCCTCTTTCTTGGGCACTAACCCAGCCGAATCACTCTCGCTTTCCAGCTCACCCAACTCTGTTCCTGCCCTCGTGGGGAAACTGCTTGCCCCATCCCACCCACTCTCGGAGCTCGTCGTACTGAAATCCATACTCAGTCCCGACTTTCTTTTCGTGTACCCCACGCCAATCGCACTTGAGGCGTACGACTCGAGATCGGTCGTGCTTCCGCCGTCGTACGAGCTGGGCCACGCCCCCGCCGCTTCGCCGTACGATATGGAGCTGGGGGAATCGGTCATACTGGATGGGGAACGAGTATCGGTACTGGGTCCACTACCCGGTAAAGCCGCTGCGAAAGAGGTCTGCAGCGACCACGGCGTCGGTCGGCCCAGGCTGACGCCAAGCGCAAAGATGCTCGCGGTGCTGTTTTGTCTGGACAGTGCAGGCCACTCGGCGCCCACCGTCGTAGCTTGCCATGTCGCTACTTGCTTCTGTTGCTCAAGAGACCCGACGTGCTGAGGTGCTCTGGCAGTCTCAGGAACTTCCTCTTCGCCTTCGCCTTCGCCTTCAGCTCGGACATCGGCGTCGGCAGTAGCGTCCATGAGCGAAGGGTCAATGACCATCTCATGTTCAGCAGCCGGGTCAGTACCGTGCATCTCGTGAGTGCCGGGCATTACATCTGCAGCCGCCATTGCAGGAGAAGCGCTTTGGCTGTCACTGTCAACTTTCGGATACTGCTCGTGAGCGACTTGCGCGAGTTGCGCATGCGTTTGCCCCAGAGCAGGCGGAGAGCCAGAGGGTTCACGTCGACTCTGAGACTGGACCGGGGCGGCAGAAAGACTCGAAGCCCGACTTGAAGTGTGGGAAAGCACTGAAGTGGCTATCTCGACTTTGGGCGAGGGCTGTGTCGGGAGGGGTGACGTGCGGTGTTCGAGTTGCTCCATGCTCATTTCGAGTGTGACTGGGCGTGCGGGTTCGCACCGCGGGAGTGTTGGACCGTAGAGGGTATGGATCAGTGGCAAAGGAGTGCGCCAGCGTATATTCGCTGGGCAATGAAGCAAAGCAGTGACGGTGACAAGGACTACGAGTGTGCGTCCGATCAGTCAGCAAAAGCCACTTTGAGGCTCAAGAACCGAAAGAAGGTCAATGGTAGTGCGCTATACTATACACTGCACGCTGTACAGTGTGCAATGGACGGTGCGCAGTGGTGATGAGTAGGTGAGTGGTGAGTGGTGAGTAGGTTGTAGGTGGCAGGTAGCCTGTCGCACCTTTTAGCAAGAAGATGAAAGGTCGTCGAGAAGTAGCTATATATTTGCTTGCTCCTTGAGTGTCAATTATGAGTCGTTAGTCGTTAGTCGTTAGTCGTTCGTCGTGATTGGTGATTCTCTAGTATACCGCGGATGGTAGAGTGACAACCATTGACGAGAGAGAAAGGGAATGACAAGATCATGTATTGGCCAAAGACACTCTTTTGAACACCTGTCCTCCATTCTATCGCTCGTCTCGCTCGTTAGCTGCTCGGTGGCAGGCGCAGAAAGCACAAAGGATCTTGCGCTATGATCACCACGGAGCAAGGGAGGAAAGGAGCATGGGAGATAAGGAGATAGGAGGTAAGGAGTGTACGGAGTGTACGGAGCGAATCCCTTGACGATCGCGCGTATCACGTATCATATACGGTGAAAGGAGTGCACGTTCATAAGTGTCCGAGGGTGAGTAGCCCGCAGACGACCAGATAACAAAGGAGGTAGCGATAAGAGCTGAGTGCTTGCGTGATCCAATGATTAAAGTCCTCCAGTGGGATCAGTGAGTCGCACGTAGCAAGTCGTAGGATCAGAATGCCCCTTTCGTGCGTTGCTACCCGAAGAAGCTCTCAGCGGAGATCAAGGGTCTCATTAGTCAGTACACGATGCGGACTGCAAATCGATAGATGACTATTCTTCTGTTTTGCATCCCTAATGGTCTTTTGCTTGATTATGCTATTTGACTTATGCTTTCCTCTGCACTTAGTGCTCAATTCACTCAGCTTCCAGCCCATCTTACTTCTTGGACTCCTCGTCCCAAGCAACTTCGGGAGCGTTGGTTTTCTACATGAGCGTCGCAGTGTCAGCATAATGTCATCGCAAAAGGTACACATCGGTTTCAAATGTAGGCAGACTCACAGCGGCCTGCCTGACGGAGTCCTTGATGTCCTGTGCGCTGGGGGCGTTGCTGTCGTCGACGTTGCTAGGGGTGTCTGAGCCGGAGCTCGAGGAGCCGGAGCCGGAGCCGGAGCCGGAGCTAGAGCTACCGGTGACCTTGTCCACTGCGTCCATTGCGACTTGAGGGACGTTTGCTTTCTGTAATCAGAACGACACATCGACACATCGTAGCACACAATGTCAGCGGTGCCCAATACCTACATCCGTGCGGTATATGGACGATTGCACTCACAGCAGCCTGCGTGACAGAATCCTTCATGCCGCTGATACTGGGCGCATTGCTCTCATCGACGTTCTCAGGTGTTTCAGATGAGTCAGAGCCAGAGCTGCCGGAAGGCTTGTCAGCGGAGAAACGGTTCGAGCCGAGGTCCGAGCCTGAGTCGTCGACGGTCTCGCCAGGGTATCCGGTCGTCTTCGCTGCGTGTCGCTTTGAGGGGATGGTGCCGGGGTACTTGTCCGCGTCTTTGTGGATGGCCTTGGGGTCGTCGTCGGTCTGGGCGAGCAAAGCAGCATGTTAGCAGGAGGTAAAAAAGCTGGCGGAAGCTGCGACAAGCAGAGCCAAAAGGCAGCTTAGACTCACGAAGCTCCGTGTGTCGGCACCGCCGTGCTGAACAGGATCCTGACCGGGTCTAGCCGTAGGTGTGTCCGCGCCATGCTGAGTCTGCTCGGAGCGATCGTGGTTGGCGCCATGAGCGACTTCGTGAGGCTTGGAGCCGGGCATGAGGAGGAAGGCGCCCTGCGGATCAGTTAGCAGGCGTTAGCGCTGTTTGACTCAGGGTGCGAGCCGTGGCCAGAAGATCTTATGATTGGATCAATGTAGCAGAAGTCTGTATAATCGCGTGATCCATCTTCTATGGGCATTCGAAAAAGCATCGTGCCCAGCTTTCTCATTGCCTCATACCACATACGCAACAAGCACCCAGACGTGCACCACACTTCATCTGAAGAAGAGAAAACAGTAACTCGACTCACCAAGCTACCGAAAACAGCAGCCGACCCAATCATCCAAGTGGTATCTCCGCCCTTTTTGGGTGCAGAGGATGAAGCGGCTCTTCGGCCGATGACCTGGGTCTGGACGGAAGTCCTCTGGGCCGCGAGACGGGTAGCGAGGCGGGTAGCTCTGAATGACATTGTGCGTTTGTGTGGTGTGGTGTGGTGTATCTGTGTATGGGTGTGTAGCTGTCGAATCTGTTTTATGCTTGGAAATTGTATGCAGATGAAATATGTGGAGAAAGGATGTGTAGTCGCAAAGTCAAAGTGGGAATCCGATCCCAGTCACGACGTCACCATCATTACAAGCGCTATGCGGGTTTACGGCTTTTACAGCATGCCGATCGAGCGTGAGCCTGATACCCTGACACCGGCACAGCGAATGACGTCTTTCGTGGGAACATGGGAATGTACTCGGCAATCACGCTTATGCACTCATTCTCCGTTTATCAGGCACACCCCTCTGTGCAGCTTGTATGGCTTGTATGGGCGAGGTATGAGCTCTGCTAGCGACTCTATGCATTGCGCTGCAAGCAACGATGAGTTGAGCTACCGCACTAAAGTCTCCTGTCCGAGTGCACTTCTCCGCGCATCCAGACCCGCTCCTCCCGCTGCTAACAGTCTCTCCGTGGCTAGTCTTTCTAGCGCTTCCAATTGGGATGAAGTGGTACTCGATTCCGCCGGGACTGCAGTCTCGCCTGATGGGTTCTCGAGTAATCTTTTTGTAGCCTAGTAGTGTTTGAAAGTGTCAGCGCTGCACATACGTCCAGTATTACGCAGCAGCCATGCAGACAGTCGCTGCCGAGACCAATCTCATCGATGATACTCACAAGCTTGACTCCCCACCATGATCGCGTTCGCTTCTTCCCTAGTTTATCCACGTTGTCCGGCCCGCCCTCCATCTCAGTCGCTCGCAGCAGATGCTTGAGGGCGAGTTGGTAGTCTCTGCACCATTCGCACACATCAGCATTTCCCCGTGACCAACACGCCAGAGCGCCTATGCCACTCTGTACTTGATCAGTATGAAAGCGAGGACCCACCCCATGGTATAAGCCACTTCGCCCATCCTGCGCACGGCGCCTTCATCCCAGGGACTGACCAATGTCAAGTGACCAAGAGCATTGAGGCTTTGGGGATATAAGCCTTGTTCGGCATACAGGTCTGCGAGCAATGACCAGCCTGCGGGGTCGGAGTAGAATATATCGAGATAAGAGAGGAGGAGGGGGATCGAACTAGTCGCCGAAGGCAGTGAGAGCGCTATGATCCGTTGGTGTGCGGACTGATGATTGTCAGCGTTATACTACTCGACAGGCCTCAGCCAAGGTGAGGTTGGTCAACGCACGACATTCGTCTCGTCCTCTTTCAGTAAACCCTCGTACACACTCTTGGCAGCCTGACCCTCGCCTCGCGCTTCGAGTCGCAGTCCATCGAGGATCTTGACTCTGGGCGAATTGGGGAACTGGCGATGCAAGTGATTTATCTGACTCTGTAAGGGTAGCGATCAAATCCATTAGTCACTGTCGCGGTTCCCAGCGTGTTTGGGTAGATGTAGGTCTCAATAGCATGACTTGAATGACGATTTGCGTCGTCACGTATCGTTCTTCGAGACGAGCTGACGGGGCATCCATACTCATAGCGAAGGATTAGGGTTAGATAGAACACTCACCGTGGCGAGCTTGACCATGCCCAAGTCCAGGGCGGCTATGGCGAGCTGTTCACGCACGGCCCATTCTATATTGCGCAACACGGATTCACGTTAGCATCGACTCGCGGCGCTCAAAGTCGCTTTTGGATGATGAGGAGTTGAGAGCACAGAGCAGGTGTGTCGCGCAATTACACAGCCCTTTGATTGTCTCACGAATGAGGAGGGACTGTAGGATAAGGTAGGCGATGGACAACAAGGGGCAGAGAGGAGGGAGGAGAGAGAGAACAACGCTGGACCCACCTTGATCCCCCACGCGCCCGGACGCTAACACACTCTGCGCAAGCTCCACTACCTCCTCGGAATGCCTTGCGCCAAGCGTACGCCATCTGGCCAGTATCTCGAGATCGTCCGATGCCATCGTATACGGAAACTGGAGTATACAGTGTGATGTCGCTGAATCAAAGGGACAGTTGTTGTATGTTGTAAATACACAAGCTGTTATTCCATTTTACTCGTACACGGACTGCCTCCACCGTAAAGTACATGGCTCGAGTACTCGAAGCAGTTTATCTGTTGCATGAGAGTATGCATTTTGCCAGCTGGATGCATATATAGATTTCCGTAGTCCACTTACACATCTGCCCGCGTATCACTGAGGCCTCGAAAATAGTACATGCACATGGGTCTCGTCGTCTCATCGAGCGGCTCGAGGACTACATACATCTCAAACGTCGGCGTCAACGCTATCTAATTCCACCACACTCTCACTCGCTATCTACATTTCATTCTCCCTATTCCTGGCGTGGCCGGTGAGGTGCGCTGTAACACCTTGCTCTCTGGCCTGCTGCCACGCCTCGTCCTCCTCGTTATTGGAGATCACATAGCCCTGGGGGAGATCATGATCGTGTCCGCGCTGACCGGGCCCATGACCCGTCAAGTGCGCCGTGACGCCCTCGGACTGGGCGCGAGCCCACGCTTCGTCTTCTGCCCTATTAGACGAACCGAAGCCTGCTGCAGGGGGCGCGCCTGAGGGCGGAGCATAGTCCACTTCGTGCTGCGCCCAAGGCGCGTCAGGGTGGTAGTCTGATTTCTCGTAGCCTCCTTCTGGAGGCGGAGGCGCGCCGTTCATGGGTGGGCCGGGGTACGGAGGCACCATCCATTCTTGCTGCCCTTGTCCTTGGCCTGGGGGAGGGGGGTAATTATATCCTGGCTGCATTGGGAATGCTTGGCCCTGCGCTGGTTGGACATTGACGCGCTGACGGACAGACGAGGGATCGAGTAGCTGGCGGTAGTACGAGAGGAGGATGGAGCCGAACAGTAACTAAAATTACAAATATCAGTCACAATGCCGCATGCTATGCGCGAGAGAAGCTCACGGAAAGAAGAAGAGTGAGAAATAGCCACGCAAACACTCCCCAGGTACCGCGACTCCACGAGCTGTCGCAGACTACAACAACGTTTTTAGCAACGGTGAAAGTGGCGAACGAACAGGACTCACTGGAAGTAGCCTCGCTCGTGGAGACAGACTCGGTATCACCGTATATATCAGTATCATCGTCGCCTACTTCATTGGCGACACACTGAGCGATCAAGTCGGACTGCACCACAATTGGTCAGTTTCTAGGTAGCAACGCAGCGTTACTACGATGCCCACCTTGAGAGAGAAGTGGACAATGACGGCAATGACTTGGGTGCCGAGGTTGACCAAGATACCGATCGGGGCTACGAAGAGGAGTAGCCGAGCGAGAGCGAGGCTTTGCTGCGAGTCGACTCAAGCATGAGCTATTATCCTGAGCAAAGGAGTAATGGGATAGCTCACCACGAACGCGACTATCATCGCGAACAACTCTGTCGCAGCTATGACGAAGAAGAGTATGGCGAAGATGATATCGAACAGCTTCTCCTTGGACGACTCTGCACACACCCCATCAGCCACTATCTAGCAACACACCTCGCATCGCACAAGATGAGTGGGATAGCTCACCATTATCCGCTGTCCTGTCCCTGATCGACTCCACGCCCAGAGCCACTCCGTAGAGAAAACCCAGGAACGACGTGATGAAGACTATGGGCCGGAGAGAGTACGGGTAGACTCGCGATACTGCCGCCGCATATCGGGGAGGCGGGCCTGCGCGCGTGGTTGCCGTGTGAGAGTGAGAGCAAGAGGTAGAGGTGAAGAACGAGGGTGGGATCGTCGTTGTTCCAGGTTTGTCCGGGCGTTGATACGGCAGCATAGCATGAAGTGTACACCGGCAGTTGGATATATGGAAAGCGCAATGGATGCAAGTGCGATACGAACACGTCGAGCATGTGTTATAGCGAGGAGTGAAGCGTTATGCAAGTATAGCAAAGCATGGATGTCGCCCAGATTATGACGAGAGCAGGAGATTGGCGTCACACCACGTGAAAGGAGCATCATGCACGAGACACCAAAGGATGTATGACGACCGGCAGACAGCGGCATGGAACGGTTTTGGAATATAAGGAGGAGGATGAATCGATGGTCAGCTTGGACTCTCTGATTACACAACAAGACTGGGAAAGTCAGTTCATCTCTCCCCACCACGACCATGCAGAGCAGGCCATCGAGACGTGTTCTCCTACGAGGAGCATCGCGAAGAAGTGCGAAGCTTCGGTAAATATGGACGGACGAGGTGACTCACCGGACGGAGGAGGGAGTCTCGTCGCCATGCTGTAGGCTGTTGTTGTTGTTGCGTTTCTGCTATACAGTCAGACCGTGTGAATTTCCTCCTTCCTGGCTTTCGTGGGTAGCCCGGTGTTCACTTCTACACCTACAGTACACGAGTAGTCAATGAAGTGAATGAAGATGGGAGCGGAGTGACTGGATGATATGCACTTGCCACCGAGACTGACACTTGCTGTTGCGTGGTTGAGTGTCGAGTGACGAGGCTGTGCCGTCTCTGCGCTGGAACAACGAGAAACACGAGAGAGATTATCAGCTTCAACGTGTAAGGCACCGAGCGGTACATGCTACATCATCACTTTTTACCCCTGCGACGGCGTACTCCGCTATTTAGCAGCTCGTTCGCTCCTCCACCTCTCGCTATCGCTCAATCTCGTCTTGCAGCCTGCAGCAGGAGATACTGCTCATACATATACATAGAACGACCGATGACCCCGGCGGACACTGTACACTGGCAAAACTAACTACGATGCCGCCATCACACGCTTCACTCCTTCGGCAATTGTACCCCTTCAAGCAGCCCTCCACGTCCATCGACCACTTGGTCATTGGTGGAGGTGTAGTAGGGCTGAGCGTGGCTGCGAGCCTGGTCAATACTTCTGGTAAGGATCGCACGACGTTCCTAGTGGAACGAAGGGGTCAGGTGAGTACTCATATCTCGCAAATACTCCAAAAAGACTTTGTCTGACGATCGTTGCAGCTAGGGCAGGAGACGACGTAAGTCATTGATGAGAATCTGAACACCGTTCAAGAGCTGATAATGGTTCTCAGAGCGAGGAACTCGGAAGTCATCCATTCTGGTATCTAGTGAGCCATCATCCAATACAGCTGGTACTATACTTATGAGAGTCTAGCTATCCTATAGGCAGTCTCAAGTCGAGATTGTGTATACAAGGACGGGATATGATCTACGAGCGATGCAAGCGGTTGGACATAGGCCATAAGCGGACGGGCAAGGTAGGTCTGTTCATGGTATCGATGAGAATCTTACGAGATAGAATGCTGACCTACTCTCGCCCCTCTAGCTCATCGTCGCTACATCCGAGGGCCAATTGCCTTATCTGCGCAAGCTACAAAAGCATTCCGCTCACGAATCCTTTCTGTCCCGGCCCGACGACCCGTCCTCGTCCTCAATAGCTACTCGTTTCCTCTCCGGCGACGAAGCGCGCGATCTCGAGCCTGATCTGTCAGCTGGTGTTGTTGGCGCTATACATATACCATCTACTGGAATCGTTGATTCGCAAGGACTAGTGGACAGCCTAGAACGAGAGATTGAGGAAGAGGACTACGCTCCGCCTCTGAAACAAGATAAGAGGGGGGAGGGCGTGATCGTCATGGGTACGCGCGTAGTGAGGATTGATCGCGAGGAAAAGGGTAATGGGTGGGTGGTGCAGCTTGAAACTGGCTGGGAGGGGCTGGAGGAGGGAGAAAAGGGCGAGGTGGAGAGTGTGCGAGCGGACGTGGTGGTCAACGCGGCTGGACTCGGGTCTGTAACGTTGCTTGAGGGCGTGGTGCCAGAAAAGGAGTTGCCGCAATTATGGCCTGTGAAAGGTTGGCTAGTCCTCCATCCAACCCTTGGGGATAGTAGCTAATCAGCGCTCACAGGAAATTACATGACGTACAAGGGTCCCGGGGTAGGCAAGGTGTCTCGCTTGATATACCCTTGTCCCAGCGCGAACATAGATCATCTCGGGACACATCTGGTAAGTGAATAGCCTAAGCCTACAACTTGGAGTCGAGCGCAAAGACTGATATACACTGTGGTGATAGACACTAGACCTCGAGGGACATATCAAATTCGGCCCCGACGTGCAGACCATAGGCGACGGGACCTCTTCATCGCTAGACCCAGATTTCTGGCAAAAGCACCTAGCGCCCGAAGCCTCACAATCTCTGATCGAAGCATTCGCCACGTCCGTCCAGACTTATCTACCGAATATTGACCCTACGGCCCTCTCGCCTGATTATTCAGGCATAAGACCGAATATCGTGCCTCCCAATTCTGGCTTCTCGGATTTCCTAATACGCCATTCAGCGGACCGTAGAGGTTTGGTGGAATTGCTGGGGTTCAATAGTCCGGGTTTGACAAGTAGTTTGGCCGTTGGACAACATGTCGCGCAGATGGTAGGGAGAGACGTGTGGGGCAGCAAGCGGGGTGGGAGGAAGGCCGAGGAGCTTGCTGTGGGCTGGGAGCATTGAGCGTTGAGCGCTGAGCGTTGGGTATGGACGATGATCTAGGCATAGAGGATACATGCATCATACCTTGTACTGTGTAGTGTAATCCAGGGTAAAGCGGGTCCCCTCATAAACAAAGTTCAACGCGGCTCACCACTCGCTCATGGCTGATGCGCATCAACCTGAACCTGAATCCGAACACGCCTCTTCTTATTTTTACAGACACACAGAAATCATTGTTCGATTCGCATTCACGCCACGACTCTCGCTCATCCTCGTCATCTGACGACTACGACCAGAGACGACCGGACAGTGCGGTAGCACAGTATCGCGTCCAGCTCGATACCGAACTTTTGCAAGAAGGGACGCAGGAGCGATTGATACGAGTACTCTCGATATCAGTTCCGCCGCCATCTCACCACTTAGGTCGGCGGCAACTTGACCGTCTACTTTTGTACGTGCAACTATCATCTACCACCACACACCCAGAAAGGACTCATCACGCTTATCCGACGCGCTTCTGCGTATAGCTCAGTCTCACGCCAGCACGTCGTCCACTCTCACTATCGCTGCTGCGCTCATATACGAGCGTGGACCGCCGCTTCCAAATAACCATACCCGACCTGGCATATTATCATCTTGACGACCCACCCTTCACCGATACATAGGGTAGAAGCATAGTGAGTCCTTCTCCGTGTTTTTCTTCCTTTCTCGTAGGAAATGGTCCATGGTCGTTCCAGCCATCCCTCCTTAATGTATGAGCACCGCCGCGCATCCCTTTGTCGCTCCTCATCTTGAAGGATCCAGAGCTGGATCTCGCCTTTGGCAGGGAGATGAAGGCCGCTTTCTGAAAGTATGAACCTGCATCACCTTGAGGATGAGCACACATACCACCAAGGCTCTGTCGCCTTTGGGTGAATTCCTCCTTTGTGCTCGAAAGCTCATGTTCACTGCATTCCTTACCTTTCTTCTCCTCGCAATTGTGCTCTTCTTGCTGCATACATATGCAATTGTATTCCGAACTAATCTACCTATCTCCTTCCAGTCTTTCTCACTACTTGGCCTGCTTTATCTCGTCGACTAGCCTCTGGTCCCCTTGCGACTTACAGCCGTTGACATCAGCCATTATGGAGACATTCACCGATATCCACACTGCTACCACTAGCAGTCGCGGTCCCCCTACCGCGGGACTCAACTGGGCAAGCGGCAGTGGGGCATCTCCCATGCTCAGGCTCGAGGACGGTATCGTCGAAACAGTGTACGTCTGGCATTTGCCGCTGTAACCAAGTAATAAAATGAGAGCTGATCGGACCCATACAGCGTCACACATACGACACGCACTACCACCTCCTTTGCACCTATATCGTTGCCTCGAATAGCCCCGCCCGAAGCACTTGGTACTCCTAGCCATCTGTCGACTGAGACGTTCCCGCTGTCACATGAACCTGCGCCCGACGATATGCGCTTCTTCACAATCATGCTTGGCGGCAGGCGCGTGGTGGTTCAGGACGAAGGAGCCGGGCAGAATGACGATGAACGAGCCGGCCAGGCGTCAGGTCCCGGCTGGACACGCAGTCTCATGCCCACCATGCCAATCTCAGTTGGGTCCAGCTCGTCCGCGAGCAAAGAGGAGCCAGACGAGAGGATGAACTTCCTTCAAGCGCTAAATCGGTCCAAAGGAAAGGAAGTGAGGAAACGTCCACACCATTTCACGAAGCCTGGTGCTCTTTCCGAGACATCGGAGATGAGAATCGATACCTCGACACCGCCAATCACAGCCGAGGGTGCCGCAGCTCGACAGCGTAGTCCGCCTAGGAAGAAGATACGGGGTCTCGACGAGTTGACGATACCCCAAGATGGCAACACATCGCTTCTCTCGCCACTCCCGTCTCCCGAACACGAAGCTGGACCTTCCACTGCGTCTAGCAGCGCCAACTCTTCACCTCCTACCCTCGGTTCAGGCCTAGAACTCGCGACCTTGTTCTCCCTCCCCTCCCTCATAGCGCAATTCGACGCACTGCCCGAAAGACTCCAGCAACACGTGCTCATGCACCTGCTACGGCGGTCGAGGATGCCCACGATCCAGCGTGTGGCTGCCTTCGCGAGCGGTGCATTGAAACGCGATTTCATCTCCCTGCTCCCGCATGAAGTGGCTGTGCAAATACTCAGAAAGATGGACAGAAACAGCTTGGCGGTGGCAGCCCGTGTATCGAAGCGATGGAGAAGGATGGTCGATACCGAGCGAGTCGTGTGGCAACAGCGCCTGATCGACGACGACCTCTGGTCTGGACACGGCGTGGAAGAAGCCGAGGAGCGGCATATCTTGGACAGATACGAGATACTTGACTACAAAAACGAGCATCACGAGTCTGGAATCAGCAAGATCATTGACACGCCAAGCGATGACGAGCGTATGCTATCCGCCACGAACAGACGGCTCATACCCGATCTCGATCGCCCGACACCATTAAAGCACGTCTACCGAAGACGGTATACCAGCCAGAAGACCTGGTTGCACAATCGGCCAGAACACAACTCGTTCCCTGGTCATGGAACCAATGTTGTCACTTGTCTGCAGTTCGATGCGGACAAGATCATCTCTGCGTCAGACGATCATTCGATCAATATCTACAATACGTCGGATGGTCAGCTTCGTAAACGCTTGGACGGGCATGAAGGCGGCGTCTGGACGCTCGAGTACAAAGGAGACACCCTCGTCAGTGGGAGTACGGACAGAACAGTCCGCGTATGGGATCTGGAGGAGCTCAGAGAAGTTCACGTTTTCCACGGTCATACTTCCACCGTCAGATGTCTGCAGATTGTGGAACCAGTCTGGGATGAGAGTACAGGAGAGTTTCAACCTCCCTATCCGATGATCGTGACGGGATCGCGAGATGCGACGCTGAGGGTGTGGAAGCTGCCCAAGAAGGGTGAGCCGGCGTACAGGAAGACCGTGAGTAGCTGCCCGCACACGTATGGTCTGCACTCAGCTAATGAGATCACACAGTTCGAGACCGGTCATGATCCATCTCAAATCGCTCCTGAAGAGAACCCATTCCATCTTCATCTCCTCGAAGGACACTCGCAAGCTGTCAGAGCACTCGCGGCTCATGGACGTATCTGCGTGTCTGGCTCCTACGACATGAGCGTGAGGGTGTGGGATATCGTCAAAGGCACATGTATCCACGTCTTGACAGGGCATGAAGCCAAGGGTGAGCGCCTCTTCAGATCGTCACAGTTGAAAATCGATAGAGCTGATGCCACCATCCTTTACATAGTGTACAGCATCGTCTACGACAAGTACCGGAATCGCTGCGCGTCTGGCTCCATGGACAACACTGTCAAGGTCTGGAATGTTTTGACTGGCGAGTGCCTGCATACCCTCTCTGGCCACACTTCGCTGGTTGGCCTTCTAGGACTTTCGCCCAACAACCTCGTTTCGGCGGCTGCAGACGCGTCACTTCGAATCTGGGATCCGGAAACATGTCAGCTAAAGAATGTCTTAGCTTCTCATGGAGGAGCTATCACCTGTTTCCAGCATGACGAGACCAAGGTCATCAGTGGGTCTGATGGGTCACTCAAGTTGTGGGATATCCGGACCGGTGCGCCTATTCGGGACCTAGTCGTCGGTATCTCGTCAGTATGGCAAGTCGCTTTCAACGGATCACTACTTGTCGCGGCGTCGAACCGTGGCGGATCAACTGTATTCGACGTGTTCAATTTCGGCTCTACCGCTCATCCATCAGGAATAGACGATGACGCACTTGATTATCTACGATTGCCTGCTTGGGAGCGGGGCAACAGGAGGGAACCGGCAGGGTACCAAGTGAAGGAAGAGGACTGGGATCATTTCACCAGCCCACCTCCACTACCTTCATCGCTTCTTGGTAATGCTACGACGCCAACGCAGCCTCATTCACGCGACAGATGGAGAAATCAATCAGGCAATGTGGGACCATTGGTCTATCACGCCGGGCCCGCTCGTCCGGGATCCGCATCATCATCCGCCGGTCAGACCAGTGGACTCGGCGGTGCCTTCACATCGAGATCCGGTGCGTCCGCAGGGCAAGGACAAGGGCAAGGCAGTGCGAGCGGGAGCGGAAGTGCAAGTGGAAGTGGAAGTGCGAGCAGACGATCATCGAGGATCGCAGATAAACCCGCCGTCTCTGACTACGGCAGCACATCAGCCCAAGCAGGTTCAGCCGATGACGGCAGATCAACACGTCTCGCAGCTCTTGCCGCGCACCGAAGACGGCGCGATGGCGAAGGCAGTCCGTCCTTCGACGCAAGATCGTTACGCAGATCCCGCCAAGCTGTAGGGCGAGAAGTGGAGAGTCCCACACCATCAAGTGGGGCCGGGCGGGATCGACGGCCGCCTGCCAGCAGAGAAGAAGGGAGTCACGGTCACATCTCCTTGATCGATGAGGAAGAGCGCGAGGACGTCGATGGTGATTACGGTCACGGTCGTGAGGTGGACGAAGGTGACGAGATCATGGAAGAGGCCGATGCGGAAGAAGTGATATAGCACTGGCGTCAGTGCGATGAGGAGGTGTACGGACTGTTCTTGCGTTTTGGCAAAGCGATACGTTCGAAGCATTATCCAGGACTAGCATCCGGGCTGAGCGCTCGTAATCATTGATTGATCGGTACAGAAATAGATGTCAGGTTTGCATGTTGCATGTATTCATTGTAGCTCGTTGCGCGTTGATACGCGAGCAGTCACTGGCTGTCGGCGAGGATGCGCCAAGTCACGAGCTGAAGCGCAAGATCGGTAATTACCGGTCCGACAGAAGAGTACGAGTGGTTTCACGAACGCCTAGGCGGCTTGTGGCCCGTGTCCTGAGAGCTCTATGTGCGTGCTGACAGCGTCACAAATTCTGGGTTTCTGGATATGCATCCGCGCGATGCCACGATCGATGAGTCATCTCGAGGGCGCAGAGGCTAGAGGGTGGAGGGCGGAGCGGAGGCGGTTTACGACATAAGGCCATGAGGGCAAAAGGGGCGTTAGGGGCTTTTGGCCCCATGGGCGACACTCGGGGAACGAGTGCGTATACCGAGCATATGCTTTTCTTTTGGGAAGCTGGCAGCGTGATACCGTTCCTCGGACTTTGTGCCTGACTTGTCCGACTTGCAGGGGGTTTGACGAAGATCGTCACGCTGCGGATCGAGGTCGCGACGTCGCGACATGCGACTTACGACATACGATCCAATCACGAACAATGCAGATTTGCGATCTGCGACAACCCTCGCATCCTTGCTCTGCTCTGTCACACACAGGAGGAGGAAAAGAGAAGCTCGTGGCGTACGCTGCACTCATCGTGCGCCATCCCAGACTGCCATCTTTCACTTCAGCTTCCACAGCCTCCTCAGCCTTCTACGCGCGTTGAATCAGAATACATACCAACAAGATGCTGTCAGAGCACGCCAATTACAACACGGCCTCCAACGGTCGCAGCTTGACACGCCCAAAACTCTAATCTTCCCGCTGTCCGCTGTCCGCTGTCCGCTGTTCGTTAACCGTTTTCCGCCCGATCTCTGTACTTGAGCACTCTGCTACTCTGCTACTCTGCTGCCCCCCACCATTGTCAAGTGATGCTGCCTCCTGCATCAGGTATCGAGCAGTAGTGCAGCATTACGAATTGGACTCATTTTGCTTTTGACATATTGGCATTTTAGGTCACAGGGTCATCCACTGGCTCACTGTCGCTATGGGGCCCGGGCGATCAGATGACGTGAACGAGCTCCTCGCTTGCTTCTCGACCTTTTCGACATTGTTCCGTTCTGCCGTTACGTTGTGCCATTTCGATTTCGCTGTACTCGAGCACCGTGATGCATACCGTGAAAGCGCGCCGTTATATCGACACGTTGATGTGGACCTGCGTGATCTCAGCGCGCCGCCGCAGAGGTACTCCGCTCTGCTTGCTACCTTACTCAAGCTGTATCTCCGCGTGCACAGGAAGCAAGGAGGGGTATGAGTTACGCATCTCGTACAGCCGCACAACGGACGGTACGAGAACGAGAACGTGCGCGCGGTGTGCGATGTCAGTCTAGTCCAGTTCAGTACAGTCCGGTTCCATAATTGCGAAAGCAGAACGCAGGCTGATCGATCGCGTCTGAATCGCCGTCACATCACATCACATGATTTGCAATACCGATACATCGCGAAGAGAACCTACCGCGGTACGGCCCGAGGAACCCGTTGCATTGCATTGCGTTGCATTGCGCTGCTCCCCGTCTCGCGTAGTCCCCAACGACCGGACGAAGACTCACAGTGTCAGCTGACCCTCGGCTGTTTTACCTCCCCTCCCCCCTCCCCTCCAACCACAACGTAGCGGGATATTGGGTTTGGGTAATGGGGTATTGGGTGAAGACGAAGGGTACATAAGCCCCACCATCGCTTTTCGACCGTGGAGTGTAACCGTGATCGCCCACATACTGACAGATCAACGATCATCACCCTCTTTGCTCCTGCGCCCAAGCCCTCTTTCCAAAAACCAGTCGTTACTCCACCCACCTACCCACCGACTCACACTCGCTACTAGCCACTACAATAGCCAAAATGCGTTTCGCAGCACTCTCCGCACTCCTCTTGCTCCCCGCGTCGGCATGGGCTCAGTCCAGCAGTAGCTCAGCCGCTGCCTCCGCCGCGTCTGCCGCATCGACCGCGTCCAGCTCGTCTAACTCTACCGCTAGCGCGGCGTACCTCGAGCAGGTCCTCGCTGCTTTGACGTGAGTTGTCGTTCTCTTTTCTATTATGGTTTCCAGCAGGTCACATGCCGTGCCTGTTGCGTGCGGTGTGGCGCTTCCACCCGCCCTTTTATTGTTCATCGCCCTCCATGGCGGGCGGTTGAATTTCGAAGCCACCTTTATCACTGACTTCCAGCGGTATTGCGTTATGTAACTGCACGACTGCATACGGACGAGACGTACACGCTGACATCACACTCCCACTCGCAGCGCGGCCAACCTCACCTCGCTCGTCGCCGTCGCGACGTCCATCGCCGCCACGTCTGAGGGTGGCGCTCTGCTCGCCTCCCTCGCTACGGGGAACAAGACCGTGTTCGCGCCTTCCAACGCGGCGTTCGCCAACGTCTCGTCGGCCGTATCGAGCAACACCACGCTCCTTACCGAGATCTTGTCGTACCATATCCTGAACCGGACTTACTCTGCGGCCGGTATCGCGAGCAGCCCGAACCACACGATTGCCCGGACGTTGCTCAAGGGCGGCGACTACTCGTTGCCCGGCAACTTCTCGGCGCCGGTCGTCCTCACCAAGGCAGCGTCGTCCAACTCGACCAGCGCGGCGAACAGCACTATGAGCGCGGCGTTCAGCATCGTGCAAGCTACGTCAAACGCGTCCGCCATGGGCCCCGACACAGCAGGCAATCTCGAAGTGTACATCATCGACGAGGTCCTCTCCCTCCCCCCGTCCGTCGGCGACATCGCCACGTCGCTCTTCCCCTCTCTCGCCACCGTCATCGAGTCTACGGGCCTTCTGAACCCCCTGGCCATGTCGAAGGGCATCACCATCTTTGCCCCCAACGACGCCGCCGTCTCCGCCATCGAGTCCTCCCTCGGCTCCCTGAACTCGTCGCAGATTTCAACCATCCTCGCCAACCACGTCATCAACGGCACGGTCGTCTACTCCACCGGCCTCAGCTCCGGCAACTACACGTCCGCCGCCGGAGAGCCATTCACCTTCATGACCAACTCGACTGGCACGTTCGTCATGTCCGCCAGCAGTATGGCCCAAATCGTCCAGAGCGACATCATCATCGAGAACGGTGTCGTGCACGTGAGTCGGCGTTGACCCTCCACACAAGCGGTGAATTGTGCTGACCGCGCTCGACTTTCTTTGTGCAACATAGTTGATCAACGGCGTATTGCTCAACACCGCCACTAACACTACCGCTGCTGCCGCCGCTTACTCTTCCGGCGTTGCCGCAGCCGTGAGTTGATTTCTCTACCCTGGCTTCACTCACCTCGTCTATGTATCGATCGTCGTGAGACAACGCCTTTGAGCAAGTCCTGACAAGTGCAATGATGCTAGGCAACATCGACCGAAGCCACCGGGGCCGTCACCGCAACTTCGGCCGCTAGTACCGCCAAAACTTCTGGCTCATCGACCTCATCCAAATCAGCCGCAGACCGCTCAGCGCCTTTGTCCAAGAGCTTCATCAACTCGTTCGTTGGCGGCGGAGTGGCGCTTGTCGGCGCTGTAATTGGCGGCGGGCTCCTCCTTCTCTAGCCTACTCGTGATTGCAGTACATCTGTAATATACTATGTACGGCCGGTATGGCCAACCTCAAAATGTTGTGGGAAATCTAACGTTTGGTAAAGATGTGTCTAGTGTGCGGATCGTAGTATGGCGGATGGCGGATGCAACTCCTAATCGCGATTATACAGTTGGGAGGAGAACACACTTGAGACGACCAAGCCCGATCGCCCTGCTACTTGCCAAAACCCTCGACCATACGTGAGGTTATCATAATATGTGTAATCAGCTCAGTCGTATTCCCAACCAACAATCAGATCTGACCGGGAACACACACTGACGATTCAGTGAATACCAAAATGCATGCTAGATGAATGTACACGTCACTCCGCCTCAACTCTACGAGGTGTGACGCCAAAGCCAAAGCCAAAGCCAAAGCCAAGGGCAAATAGTCAGACGACCAAAAAACCAAAAGACCAAAAGACCAAAAGAACGTCCAGCTCTGGAGCATAGCACGAACACGTTTCGATTCCTTGTCCTCCTTGTCCTCCTGCTCCTGCTCCTCCTCCCTCCTCTTCGGCACCCTTCTGCCTACCATGCTTGATAAGGTTCTGTTAGATTGGCGATAAGTCGTCGATGAGAGCGCAGCGTTCCACTGCCAAATGTGGCTCATTCACACACGTCTCGGCTGATCCTTCCATCATCTTTCGTCTTTCGTCTCTCAGCTCTCTACATTCTATGCTCTTCCCGCCAATCGATCCTCGATCAGATCCGCCACCACTTTGCCCACGACGGTGATCGAGGTGCCCTGGAAGCCTTCCGGGTATGCTACTGGAGGCAAGTTTGGCGCAGTGAAAGTCGAATCATGTTGCACTGCGAAATGTCGGATGCCCAATGCATGGGCTGTCCATTGATCTACAATTGAGACCCACATCAGCCATGCTCACACGTTACAGCCATTGGTTCGAGAAAGCTTACAGTCTCGTGCAAACCCGCCGGTGTAGAACATCTCGATTACCGCACTGCGCGGGGTAGGAGGCATCCACAGCAGGTGCGTAAGACCGTTACCGTGCACGCCCAGCATAATCTGTCACGCCCATCACGATCTCATCAGCTCTTACACGCCCAGTACGTGGCATTGATTGCTTGTGACTCACCGTAGTCCGTCCTGCTAATGCGAATTGCTCCTCCTTGCTCATCCTCTCCGCTTCAACGACGATCAGCTCCCATCCAAGTTTCTTCGCTCTTTCCTCCAGGGCTTTCACCAAGTCCTCATGGGATTCCTTGGTGAGTCTTCTACGCGAGTTTTGCCTCGAAATGTACGTGATGACA
This sequence comes from Cryptococcus sp. GC_Crypt_3, assembly GCA_026538395.1. Taxonomy (NCBI): domain Eukaryota; kingdom Fungi; phylum Basidiomycota; class Tremellomycetes; order Tremellales; family Cryptococcaceae; genus Cryptococcus; species Cryptococcus sp. GC_Crypt_3. The sequence goes on from JALPCB010000023.1 coordinate 59,482, forward strand.
GGCGTGTAGTCTCCCGGTGGACTGAGAGGCTCGTTGGTCGATGTGCCGGGAACCTTGACCCTGACTGGATCCAACGCGCCGTATCCCTCGAGATTGCGATCAAGTACAGGCTCGCTCACGCCGGAGTAACGAAGGACTTGCCGCCGTATTGGCTCCCACCACCATCGACTGACCGATCCGACATGTAAAGCAGAAGCGACTGTTCGTGCAGTAGGCCCAGTCCACTCTCCTCTGAATGATGCTGATCGGTCCGCCAATAATGCGCGGTCCAGCAAGAAGGCCTTTGGCTCGCCGGAGATTGTCTGATTTGTCAGATCTGCCCAGTCGTCAGGGTAGAGGATTGACACAGAGGGGAAGGTTGAATAGACGATTGTGGGATTGAAACGGGGTTTGTCACGCCTGTCAACCACAAAGCAGCGAGGATCAGCATCAAGTAGCTCTTGCAGTGGAAGCTTCGCTGGACCCACCACTCCTGCGTATTTTGATGCAAGAACCATATTCGTTTAGGCGGAGGTAAGCTAGTCTCCCCATGAGGTGTGATGTCTGAATCTAACGACGAATAAGCTCGCCATGCTCCAAGCAGTAGCTCCGCCGCAAAGTGGTAGTAATGGTCAATGACTGAGGTAGCAAGGGAGATCAGCTGCGCTACAGAGTCACAGCTACTGATCCACTTACATTGCCCATCGTTGAAGAGGAAACTCATCCCCTCCATCTTGTACACCCGTGGTCCCCACAGCTTCATAGCTTCGAAAGGAGTGATATACATTATCTACCAAAAACGGAACATCAGCTCCTAATTGTAGGTAGTATAATCGCTCTGCCTTACCTCGTCACCTTTCGGTTCTCGGGCTTCAGAGTTGCCTGGCTTGTTATCTGCTGGTAGACCGGTCGAAGTCATGAGTCGTAATTCTGGCCAATCTTGTTTCTCGTCTCTGCGAAAGTCAAAATGAGCAGCTGTCGTATGGTACACTGCACGATGCGGTCTGGAACAGCTGATTGACTCACGTCACGACGTAGAATGAACCATTGTAAATGTACAGCTTATCGAACAGTGTCCATCCGGGGGCATAGCCTCGGAGAACGGTCGCCATTCCTTCGAGCTCATCATCTTCCGCCTGCTCTTCGCCTTCGTCCCACGGTCTGCCATCGCCGAGCACGGGCTTGAACTCGTCGCTGAGCGTTCCGAACCCTACTGGCCTGACGGACTCGCCAAAAGTCTGCTCTCGCCCTATCGGCGATACCACACAAGATTCTTCATCTGCTGGGTTAGACGGTCCGTACAGCAGGTCTCCTAGTCCCGAGAGCCGGTATTTGCCCGAGGCCGATCTGCTGGACGCATGCGCTGGGCGACTGGGTATCTGCGCATTGGGCGCAGGGGAAAAGAGGAGGTACGCGAAAGAGAGGGTGACGAGACATAGGAGCACGTCTCGTCTGGTCGGGCGAAGGGCGTAGTGCGATACCCTCGAAGGTCCGCCTGGCCCTTGGTGATGCGCGTACGGTTGTGGGACGGGAGCAAGAGCGGAGAAGAAGCCGTGATGCTCTACATGGGGCGACCGGGGCGGGGAGCCCTGCCGCAGGAAGGCAGGGAGGACAGATGCCATTGTGCGCACTGCGCTCTGGGTGCTTAGCTAGTTGCAAGGGCTGTTATGCGGGGGAGAGATCTATCAAGGCGAAGTAGGAACAGACGACAATCTCTCCTATCAGCAGTCACCGTGTGATCGACACGCGAGCCACAGTCGAGCAGGAAGATAATGTGTCGAGACCGACCCAGAAGTCGTGAGAAGAGACGTCGCGTGTATGATGTGAAATGGCCCGACTGACCGCGAATCCAGCTTCCAGAATCTGGGAAATGAGTGTGGATGCGTGCTGACTTGGTCTTGTCGAGCAGGACGTGAAGTGGAAACGCAATGAGAAGGAAAGAGTGACGGACACATGCACAAGAGACAAAATGGGACCAGTCTGGACGCGACCACATGGCTAATTATTTTCCTAATTTTGTACTAGGTCGTTAATTGAGACAACGGGGAACCTGGCATGGGCTGCTAACCAACATTGTCCTGAATCATCCCTGGTAAAGGCAATATCACCTCTGCAGCCACTTTATGCTTTATGGTAAATCAATTAGGCTTTGCGCAGTGTCACCCGCAGATCCCCTCTCCTGCATCTCACAGCCATGCACTTGCAACATGAATACATCAGTGTATAAAGAAACCAAGATCACTAGAGCAGAGTATCACCACAGCCAACAACACCTGTCTGTCCGTCTCCCATCAAGCCGTCGCGTAATCCTCGTATCAATCTACTTTCGCTTTGGGAGCTCCTTGTCCGCGTAAACTTTGCCAGCCCATCTAATAGATCAGACCAAAAGACGTCAGCACTGCCTGATAGATGTTACTAGTATGCCACTCACCCCTCCAATCCGCTCAAACCGAGCAATCCAACAGAGATTGCAGAGACAGTTCGCCTGTCCCAAGGCATGTTCCAGTGCTTGTAGCTAAAGTAACCGAGTGTACCGAGAATGGCAACGTTGACTGCGCTTGGGCATCAGCTTCGATTCATCAAAATGGGGTATGCACAAGACCTACCAGCACCGGCAAGGCCCCCTGCGACGCCGGGACGGAGAATGACCTCCTTCGATTGCAAGTAGAACTTGGATCCCTCAGCCTTTGCGCGCTCGGCCTCCTGCTTGCCCTCAGGCGTTGAGAGGTATGAATCGGCAACGTAGCTGAGCAAACGTCAGATCGCTTCCTGCTTCAAGATATAGGTTTGGAACTCACCCTTCGGCACCAAAGAGCGCCAATGTACCAGCAACAGCACCGCCGACGATTCGCCTGTCCCAAGGTTGGTGTTGCCTAGTGTAGGCAAAGTAACCGAGGGTACCGAGGATACCAACGTTGACTATAACGATAAGAAGTTAGAATGACTGCTGGACCCCAAAAGCAGCAAAGACACGTACCAACACCCATGAGACCACCGAGAGTGCCGGGGCGGAGGACAACATCTTTTGTCTTGTCCCAGTATGGGCCCAGCTTGGACTCGGCGTACTCGAGCTCCTCCTGCGCACAGATAAAGGTCAGATTCTGGCCTCTCCTCATTCCCTCTTCGCACTAACCTGGGCCTTCTTGCCGAGCTCGTTACCCTTCTTCTTGAGCTCCTTGGCACCCGCCTTGACTTCCTTCTCAACCTTGTCGGCGGTCTCCTTGGCCTGCTTCTCGACTTTGCTTGCGGTGGCCTTGACGTCCTTCTCGACCTCCTTGGCGGTAGACTTGACGTCCTTCTCGATCTCCTTGGCCTTGGTCTCGGCCTTCTTCTCTACCTTCTTAGCCTCGGTCTCAGCCTTCTTCTCGAACTCTGCGCCGCTTTCTGGGAGCTCGACGCTGTGCTTCGTAGGGGTGGGCAGAGGTTTGGGTGCAGCGGACGAAGTGGAAGGCTCTGGCTCGGAGACCGGGTGCAGCTCAATAGAGATGGGTGCGGTGGGCTCGGGCGCTGGGAGGTCCGGGTGGTGCACGTCTGAGCCGGCAGGAAGGACGTTGATCTGCGTGGGAACAAATTCAAGGAAGATCAGCGAATGGATGTTGGGTCAAAGAGATCATAATCAATAAAGATCAGCGCTTGGACGATAGGCCCAAGTGACGAAGAGTACCGCTTACCTTCGAGTCCTGGTCGACGGTCTCGTCCTCGCCCTCGAAAGCGCCGTCAAGCAAGTCCTGATCGGGCTGGGGCATCTCGCCAGCGGGGACTGCGATTGGGAACATGGATTAGCAGATGGACCAGGTTGGATCACGAATTGCGTCATAGGTCAGAGGCCATAGGTCGCGAGTGATTTTGGTTACGGATTTTGGTTAGCGGATGATGCAGACTCACTGTTGTGACTGGCAATGGAAGCGTAAGACATGGTGGGCTGCTGTTATTGTTGTAGAAGGTGTTCAGAGAATAGCAAAGTCACTAAGAGAATATAATGTGATGAAAGGGATTGTCCCAGGAAGGTGGAATGGTCGTGAGAGAGAGGACAAGGGTGAGCCACTCGCTCGCTGCTCTCTTGGCTTGGCCCAATAGTAAATTCCATAACCGTCGTCCATCAACACGTCATAGCTACGGCAGTATATTACCTGCGGTAGAATTATCGGGATTACCCCCCCTGTACCCCGGCGTTATGGTTGATGTGGCAGCTCGTGACACCTCGCAACGTGTGGTGGAGGTCGCCGTTATTTCATGTCACCAAGTGATCTGTTTACGACATTACTTTTCGCCATTGTCTACCACTCACCATTCACATGCACCCAAAAGCAGAATAGAATAGCTGACGTCAACTTGTTCGACCAGCTCGACAAAGGAGACGCGTGGTCCCTCCTTGCTATCCCTCATGTCAGGCAGGGATATGCGCAAGGTTGGGGATCGGAACAAGATCCAAATCGTGCGCCCTGCTTCCTCTGGAGGTGGCAAGAGGAATCACCCGTCTTCCTCGACTCTATCAGCTATAGCTGCTGGTCCTTCCCGAAATACATCAGTCGGAGATGACGCCCCTCAAGCTCTGCTGAGTGGGACTGTGTTAGCTCGAACGAGGCCTAAGAGGTCTGCCGTTGCTACGAAGCGTCATCATGTTCCATCAGCGACTTTGGGAGTAGAAGCCGACATCAATCGCCCTATCGACCTCACCTTTTCGTCAGATAGCGAAGCCGGCTTTCCTCCACCAGTCTCACAAACATCAAAACCGGTCATGAACGTTGGTATCAACCCCAGACCGACAGAAAGCGTTACAGGGCACGTACTCGCTCTCGGCTCCAGCTTGTCTCCCAGTGATGCCCAGTCCGCCGGCCTTCCAGGATCTCCCGTGAAAGCGGCAAAGCCGCCCGCTGCTCGGATACACGAGAAGGTCGATCTGGTCCGAACCCTTAGCCAGGAGAGCCAGCCGCGACGAAGCCATAGTCTTAGTCAGTCCCAGTCGCCTTCGAAGAAACGAGCCAAGACGCCCAGACTCACGACGAAGGAATGGATTGCTGAGCTATCCACCCGGAAGGATGCGAAGAAGCAATTAGGAATGGAGGCCAATCATGCGATGTCACCGCAGAAGGAATCAAGGAGAGCAGGATCTGGGTCTGCTCAGCAAGGCGAGCATGGAAGTCAGAGCAAGTCGATGCAGCGAACCCCAAGCTTTCAAAGCCGTCTGTCGCCTTTGCCCCGCTCACAGCATGTCAAGGCAGAGCGGCGGCCAACGGCTTCTCCACAGAAGCGTCAATCAACTTTGGTGCCCATTGGCACGGACAAGTTTGCCAATCGACCTGATCACAATCCCAGTCGTCCTCTCCACACTTCACGCAACGTTGCTCCCAAGGTTACTCTCAAGAGACCATCGACCGGTCTTCCTAGCCCATCAGCTTCATCCCCAATCACCGCTCTGACGCAGAAACCCAAACGGCAGAAGTCCGACACTGGAATTGGCGATGTGGCATACAAGCCCAGCCAACGCTCAAAGTCCGGTGGCAAAGAAGAAGAGGCAGCTGGTTCGTCGTCGGGCGGACCCTTATCGCGACCTCATCGATCTCGACCGAAACCAGGAGCATACACCTTGCCACCAATCGATACTCCTATTCATGACTGGCCGAACTCTTCGCATAACTCTCACGCCTGTTCCTCACGCAGCAAGACTGCGATCCCACCACATCCAAAGGACAAGAATCTGAACGAGACGAACGAGCGCCCAGTATCACCTGAAAGAATAAACGAAGAGACAAGCCAGGATCGCTGCGGTAATTTGGCCAAGGAAACTTCAGGCGCGACGAGCACACACATGACGCGGACAGATAGCTCGCTTGTGCCTCAATCAAGCCCTCAAAAGTCTCTTAGGAAGCTACCCATATCGTCGGCTACAGTCGTACTCCCTAAGCGGCTGTCATCGGTCCCTCCATCGCCTGCAAAGCCTAGAACACCTCTGAAAGCCTTAGTCAACAACAACATCGCGTCGCCATCAGAATCCGATACGGACCTCACCAGTAGCCAAGCCCCTGCCCAGGAACCTATGACTAATGTTGAACCGCACGAGGTGCTGGACGACGTCGATATCGTAAGTGGATCTCCCAAAATCTGTATTATCTGTGGTGACCTTCGATTTCGCAGCTCGCTGAGTTTGAGGACTTCAAATGGGCTGCTAGTCCTAAGACGAACAAAATGGAACATGCCGACGTGACTATGGCGGATTCGACAGATCCGATTGCACTATCCTCCGCAAGCGGGCTTGATACACTGTCTCGTCATAACGAGGAAACAGCTGCTCCTATTTCGTTGCCTTCGGCTGCCAGCACGTCCGGCTGCTCGCCATCTCTTGAACCGCATTGTGTGGCGAAATCATCGGAATCGCACACACCTGTGGCCCCCAATACGCCAACGAAACGACTGCGACCGCAGTCACCTGAAGTACCGTCATCGGCCCATAAACGTCGCGTTATGGCAGCACAATACAATGACATGGTGCAAGAGGAGAAGTCGCGTCGCGCTGCGGAACGTGAGGAAGCCAAAGCTAAGGAGGAGGCAATGACGCAGCATGCTGCTAGCGTGCTGCGTGACGATGGAAGTGACGACGATGATCAGGCGGACCTTGATTTGTTCTTAGAGTACGTTCTTGGTCTCCGCAGCTTAGCACATCATTACTCATGTCTTACTCGAATAGTACAATCGCCAAACCGTCGCCGAAAAAATCCTCACCGCTCAAGCCGACCGGCGCGTTCTCGGCTGTCCGGCAGAGATCGGATCAGAAGCAAGCGAGGGCCGTAGCGGATCGCGCTCAGCGCCGGCTGCAACGAGCTTCGGACGATGACCTCAAGCGCCAAGCATCGCTCGATGCGCGGCGTCGCGAAGATTCACGGCAATTCGATAAACTTGTCAGAGCAGGTCGGAACACCGCCTCGGCAGCCGACACATGGAAAATGCTCGAGAACGAAGATGCTTCCGTGGCTGCTGCCGCGAGAGACGCCGAGTGGATCTACCCTACGCCCGACTCTCAGGGGGATCGCTCCGACAATGCTAGCTCGTCGCCGGAAAGTGGCGGGCAAGCGAGGGAAGAAGAGTTCAATATCGATCAGCTGGCGAGCAAGCTAAAAGACGACGGTATGGAGCTCGACGAAGCATTGTTGAGGGATGCCAAGCTGGCAACTGCTGTCGATGATGGGCCAAAAGGGCCCATCTGGCAAGGGTTTTGGCGTGAACCTGAGGTCATGGTAAGCATCGAACATTGGACAGTGGCATTAGAGCATTACTGATACCTTCGGTCTCAGCGTACCGATTTGACCGCGTTGCCGAAGTTCGATCAGAACATGAGCACCGAGAACGAGGGTTTGCTCCAAGCCAAGAGAGCTGCCGAAGAAGACGGTGAGACGCGTCAGTTCGGTGCACGACCGATCGCCATACTGACGAGATTCCATAGACGCCGACACCCTTGCAGTCTTGTTATCGACAGGTGTTGTGAGCGATCTGCCTGACACGGAAGATTCCGAAATGATTATGGATTGGCTATTTGCATCCGGTGAGTCATGTGTACTACGTCTGTTTCAATCATGCGGCATCGTTTGGCCGTCGCTGACATTGGTATCTCACTAACTTTGCCGCGAAAAGTCTGTTCCTCCTCACCAAAGTTGCGGGCTGTCGCACTTCCCTGCTTGCTCCAGCTCATAGTCTCGAACCTTCAGACTTGTTCACGTGGAATGAATTACAACGACCATTGTATGCTAATCCTAGCCGATCTGGGATGCAAAGACTCTATGGTAGCTCGACCATGGCCAGTAGGACAGTCAGATTGGCTTGTCGCCGGATGCAGCAGAGCCTGGGGATGCGCGGCTGTCTGTCGAGTGATGGCGCAGACTGCTCGGTAAGTGGCAAAATGCATGTTTTTTGAGCTCGTCAAAATCGCGAGACGAGCGATCTGGCATATACGTTGACGCTACTGCTGTTCTCACAGCGTTGTAGCGCTGTCAATCGAAGACGCTATCTCCTTGATCCCGATTTTCCTGCTACTCTCAATGGATCCGACGACAGATCCTGCGCTGCAGCGGGACATCCAAGATACGCTTTCTTCGCTTCTAGAAGGAATCGGTCCTAATGAGGCGGTTACCGTCGCTCAATCCATAATCAGCGTGACAGCAGAGTATGGGTTGGATCTACACGTCGCCATCTTAGGAGTCGTTGGGGAGTGGACTGAAGAGCGGGCGATGGTATCACGATGGCTGGCGGCGGGCTTGTTGATTCCCAGTAGTCTGGAGGCGCTGGATCCGGTGAGTCGGTGGGCTTCATCTTGGCGTACACACAGCGCAGTATGAGCTTATGCGTGCACAATCATCGCAGACTGAATCGCCCGTCGTTCCGCGCATCCCGTTATTACTGCATGGCGCAAATCTCATTCTCACCCATCTCAGCCCTCGCTTTCAATCTACCACAGAGGAATCTACGGAACCAGATTACACCTGTCTCAACCACCTCGTCACCCTCTTGTACGCTGCGATGTCCGATATAGACGCGATTGTACTCTTGCATCCGCCTGAAGCGATTGGTGAAGGGGAAAGCTGGGGATTGCGAGAGGTGAAATGCGAACATCCACTGGAGAATGTGAGGAAGGTGATTCGTCAAGCACGGGACAAGATTTGTGAGTCTGCATCTGGCCGCCATAATTCGAGCGTCAGCCCCAATATGTCGAGCCGCCATTACGGAAGTGACACGGGATGTGAGGATATGAGATAATTGACTGACACTGCTTGTTTTGGTTTGACGCAGCCGACCAATCCGATGGTACGCTGAAATCCATCGTGAAAGCGCGATTACACCAGCTCTCGGAGATCACGCGATTGAAACTCGCTTTGGCACTGAAGAAGAGGGTGCGCGAGCAGAGACTGGGCAAGAACCTTGCTCTGGGCGAGAAAGGGCAGACGAGGCTGGTCCTGCCGCATCGGGCCGGTTAGACTGTGAAAGTTATGCAAGTTGTTAGGTAGAAATAGATATTCTCCTATGATCCAGTTGTACTGTATATCGCATTTGTTCGTATGTTGTGTAGCAGTGTTGTTTATAGCATATGTAGATGCTTGGACGTGACGCGACATAAGCGGTATACGTATCACATCGACAGAGACATCTCCGCGCCGTCTGCTGAAGTCTACAGCTTGCTCTTACCGTCGCCCCCAGGCTGATCTCCCTGCAGTCCGATCTCCTGCTCCCCATCCGCCGAGAAACGCGTGACAGCCCCCGCCTTGCCGACGTACTTGGTCTGCGACCCGTAAGCCACCAATTTTCTGGTGATGGGACTGAAGAACTCGGCGCGAGTGTACGCCAGCGTCTTGCCCAATTGCAGTACGCTGCCGACGATCTCTAGGTCGTCCGAAGCTGAGCCTCCGGGGCGGACGAACTCTGTGGAGATGTTCACTGAGACTCCGGTGGGAGCGGGGATGCCGTGGGTGGAGAGTGCGAGTGAGGTAATCGTGTCTGTCAACTGCTCAACGTCGTCATCATCAGCAGCAGCAGAATATATCGTGAAATGATGAGCCAGCATAGTCCGGCATTGCTCGTCAGGGGTGACAGTGAGGGGCTAGCTCACAGACATGATCACGCCACCATGTATTGTCTGTACACAAGTCACTCAGCACACACAATTATACCTAGTAAAGGCAGAACCCACCCCGTGGTTGTTGAGATGCCTCTCATCGATCTTGAGCGAGGTCCGAATGTGCCCAGGGCGAGCTTCGAGGATGCGCAACTATCACAATAGCATATGCGCTGCCTCAGCTGTGTCACTAAACATTCGACTACACTGCACATGCGATGGTAGCCGACACCAAGCACACTTACGGACGAGAGGACATTCCCGTCGTGTCCTGTTCGTCGTCTCAGCACCGCTACAGCTACACTTACGCAGTCGGTATAGGGTCAATTACGCACCGCCCTTGGACACGGTCTGCTGCCATGTCTACCATCGTTCATCGTTCGTCAGTATATTGTGAGGGGCCATGCATAGCATAGATTCCAGCGCAGCGCACCTTTTGCAAGAACTTCAAGCAGGCCATAGTGCCCGTCCAGTCCGAATGTCTATATATCTATACGTAGATCTAGAGGTATAGCTGAACAACGCATCTACGCTCTGGTGCTCGTACGGTAGTTCATAAGCGAGCCCTTATCAGCAACGACGGGGCGTCACGTTCCAGCGGAAACGCCAGAACGCTACGACTCGTCCACGTGGTCTCGGGTCTCGCTCTGAAACTCGTAACTCCTCTGCACGCGCATCGCAAAGTCAGCAGCGAGTCCAGAGCATGGCCATTACAAGTCACTCGCAGCAGCGACAACAGCAGCTTTCATAGCACACAGCAACAGGATCTACCACTTATTCTTCAACAACTACTCTGGCTAGATCTCTGGCAGGGGAGTGACAAAGCGGCGGTGTGCAGTGCAGCACTGTGATCGTCCAAAACCACAATTGTCAACTATCCACTCCTGTCCTTTCGGCAATTGATCATTCTCCTCCAACCACTCCTCACACAAGGCGGGTCATCATACACATAACGATACACGGTTTCAACAGAGACACTTTGTTGTCTTGTGTTTCCCGCGACAGCACTACGAGTCACACACCAATCACACCCAATGACAACGTAGTCGCAATACCGGTGTCGAACGAATATAGTCAGACGAGCAGTTCGGATTTCCTTCTGAAATCAGCGTCATGACGATATCCGAAAACGCAGAGGCGGGGCCATCCAAGCCTCGCCAGGCGACTACGGCTACACCTCCGACCACGCCAGCAGCGTCCAAGCATGTCAAGCGACGAAGTTGGTTCGGCCTTGGTTCGCCCATCATCTCCTCTCCGGCGGCTTCGGCAACACCGAAAGTGGACAAGAGGACAGAAAGGGAACGGCGAAGGAGCAGCACTGCCAAAGGCAATGCAGGGGAGGAAGTGGAGCTGCAGTCCGTTTCTGCTAGCATCGCTGGCACGGCTGATGCAATACCGGTCATCAGTGAGAATGACGGGGTAACGCAGACGCAGACGCGGACGCAGACGCGGACGCAGACGCGGACGCAGAAAGGAGGCGATGAGGAGTTGTTGACTATCGATGGTGATCCTGAACGAACAGTCAAGAAGAAGAAGAAAGGATGGTCCAAGGGCGCCCAAGGGCAAGATGGGGAATTGGAGGTGATGAGAATGACAGATTTCGGTGCGAGAGCTGGGGCTGGGGCTGGAGCTGCAGCTCGTCCATTTGACGGCGCTCCGATCACACCTCCGCTCCCCGCAGATCAGAATGTACGTCTAACCTTCTGCCAAAATACTGCAATACTGTCATATTGATGTGTCAACTGATGCGCGGTGTGTAGCCTTCCAACCCGTTCACTCCGAGGTCATTTGCGAGAGTGGCGAGCGACAGAGAACCGTTTACGCCGCCGACCATGACCTCGGAACTTCTATCAGATCCCAATGACGCTACGCCGCGCTCATCGACATTCGTATCCACAGCTCCACCACCCCGTCCCATCCTCGCGCCCAGGACATCTTCCAAATCCTCTACGCACCATACCCCTGCCTCTCTCCACGTTGATAAGACTTTTCCGCCAATAACATACGATCTCGATAGGCCTTTACCCCCTCTACCACCTTCGCCAGACCACGCGCAACCTCCTCAGCCACCTCACGGAAGCGTCGTCACTCCCAGTAGTCCGAACCAAGCTATGCACTATGCCCCTGCTCCAGCACAATCACGCAAAAGCAAGACGCGTAGTCGGTCAGCAGGCAGCAGCAAATCAAGGAGCTCGTCTAAATCTAGTCGCGCGCGAAGTGCAACCCCGAATGCAGCAATCGGTCTTGGTCTCCCTTCATCCCTTCTCCCCAGCCAACTTGTGGATCAACCTCCCCCAGTCCCGTCCAAACTCCCTTCTTCCAAAGCTCAATCCGTCTCTTCGCCCCTACCCTCCCGTTCAGCTAGCCCAGTCCCGAAAATCACTTTTGCCGAGACGGAGGAACTACCGCCGGAGCGCGACCGTGATCGTGGGCGGCAAGAGATCGACCCGAAGAAGTCTGTTACACGCGCCCGAAGTTTGTCGGGCATATTTGGCAAGCCCCCGCCTATCGCTCACGCCGCCAAGACGAACGGCGAAACTCGTCCCGTGGCCCAGGATGAGAGCACGCAAGGCGCCGACCATGGAACAGCTGGATTACACAAGTCTCAAGGTGTCCTCGAGTGGCTTGGCGTACGCAAGACGGTCAAGAGGCGACATTCGGAAGCTAAACTAAAAACCCAAGCGGAACACGATGAGACAGCGGCGCGTGGTAAAAGTCCTTCTCAAGAAACCCATTTGCCGGTTAGTGATGATGATAGAGGCAAGAGTCGGGAAAGCCTGGCAGAGTCGGAAACTGTCGATGGGCACGCACAACAGACCCCACGGCGACCAGATATGCGAAGTGGTTCGTCAGCCAATACTGTTGTCCTGCACGCTACTCCGGGCAAGCTAGCAAGCCTTTTCACTCGTCGAGCGTCCTCCAAAGCTAGCGAAGATGAGACGGACAGTCCGCAGGCCCTACCTGCTCCAATACCCATCGCTCCTCGCTCTGCTACCCATGCCGCGTCGCGCAATACCGATGGCTCAGCTGCCTCGTCTCAATCTTCATTCACCTTGCCTGCTGTCGATCTGGTCTCGCCACTCGTACCTGAAGGCGGATCCTGGGTGTCGAGTCCGACGAACGAGAATGACGAAGAGGTGCTATTTAGTCCTGCAGGAGGCTCACATTGGGGACCGGGCGTACGGCCATGGATGGATGGTACTGAAGTCCGCAATACAAACAAAGCGTCTTTGGCATCTCCTCTTGATTCGCTACCAGAACAATTAGCGATCCCAGAGCAAGCGCCATTGCAACCTCCGCCACTCGCACAAGGTCGAATGCGATCGTGGTCCGACGCCCCGCTACCTCCTCCCCCAATCACCCTACACAGTCATGCTTCCAATCCCCATCTACCAGGAAGTCCCGCTAGTCCAGGCTCACAAGGGATGTCTCGATCGCTACAACCGTCTCCGCAAACGCTCGTTCGGCCTTCGCTCGGCGGTCGATCTAATTCCGGCAACTCTGCAATACTCGGTAGGATGAAGAGCGTCTTCTCCAAATCGACAGGCCGAAGCCGAAGCAATAGTCTCCTGCGACAAGCGAGCAGTAGCGATATCGACGAGTTTGGCGGACTGCAAGATAGTCAGCACATGCGGCCTTCCAACTCGTCGTCGTCTGTCACTTCATCGACGATGAGCAGAGGTCTGTCCCCAGGCCCAGGCCTGCCTCCCGGCAACTGGCTAAACCTCAATGAGAGTCCGCGAAACAGTTCAGAGCGATCACCAAGGACCTCACTCGCCCCGTCCGTCTCTTCTGTAACATCGGGCTCTACGCGTCAATCAGTTGTTGGCTTCGACAGCGCCCAAGAGCCGCCTATCAAGACCACGGCGACAGCAGCAGCGATAGCCGCTCGAAAGAACCGAGTCAGAGCATCGACAATCTCACTCGGACCGACCTCATACAGTTTCGCGCCACCTACTTCTCCAAACTTGTTGCCAGCTACCGCTACTCCGCCCCGTCGAAGACCGGGGACAATGCATCGATTTTCAACCGGCTTATTTGGCTCTGGCCCCTCTTCGCCAAAAGCTTCGGGCTCTCTTTTCCCCCTTCCGCCAAAGTCGAGTGGGTCGATGTCGTCCGTCACTACTGCTGGTGGTCCAACACCATGGGACGAACTATCCACCGGCACAGGTCTGTTGAGTCCTGGGACCAGCCCTCGACCCAGTACGGGGAGTATCCCAGCTTTGAACAACGCGGCGATCAAACAGATCTCAGCGAGAGAAGGCGACGAAACACCGAAACAGTGGTTGGACAGAGTGGTCAGCAATATCGGTCGTCACGACATCGCCGGTGTGATTGCAGTAAGGTACGTGACATGACATCTCCAATACAACTGCTCAAAATCTCATTACTAACGCTTTTCGATAGCAACGATGAGTTCCACTGCGAAGCCTTGAAGCTGTACATGGACACATTCGACTTCACTCACAACGCTCTGGACGTGGCATTGAGACGATTGCTCATGCACATGTCTTTGCCGAAAGAGACGCAGCAGATCGATCGGGTCATAGAAGCGTTTGCTGTGCGCTATGAGCAATGTGAACCGGGTCTCTTCGCCAAGAAAGGTTAGCTTCCCTTCAGCAAATGGTGAACCTCGATGCTTACATATCGCAGACAACACTTATGTCCTAGCTTTCTCGATGATGATGTTGCATACCGACGCCTTCAACAAACACAATAAGAACAAGATGACGAAAGCCGATTACGTGCGGAATACGCGTTTAGACGGAGTGCCGCCCTTGGTGCTTGAAGCGTTCTTCGACAATATCACTTTCACCCCGTTCGTGTTCATCGAAGATGATATGGATCTTCGGCGATCATCGGGGTATGAGTCTTCATCATCAATCTTCGGGCCTTCGACACCGACGTTTTCGGGCGTTGGTTTGCCAAACGGTCCACTGCCTCCACCCAAGACCAGCAAGATTGACGTATACCACATGATCGTCCGTGGACTGCTCGGTTCTTTGAGAGTGGATGTGGAACATCAGATCCCCGCCGAATCACCTTACTCGGCTCTCGGCACAAGACCATTCCTCGACCTCGAAGGATTGCACCGAGCCTTCGTCGATGCACATGGACTGCTGATACCAGCTCCGCCGAGGAAGGGCTCCACTAAGTTGGCAACACCCGCGAAGCGCGGTATGGCCGGAGACGCGAACGGGGATGGCGAGATGATACTGCGCGTCACGAAGGTCGGCCTTTTGTCTCGGAAAGGTCAGCTCAAGCACATCCTTCAGACGGCCTTCAACTGACTTGCTATTTTCACAGATGACGGCGGTGAAACCGGGAAGAAAGCCAGTCGCAAATGGAAATCCTGGAGTGTCATCATCACTGGATCACAAATACTCTTCTTTAAAGATCCCGTATGGGCATTAACCCTTCTCGAGCAAGCTCAGACCCAGGCGGCTACTGGTAAAACAAGCCAACAGTTGTTGTTGCCCCGAATGACCACTTTCAAGCCTGACGAGGTATTCCCCGTCAAAGACTGTATCGCAGTATACGACCGCACATTCACTGCCGTAAGTACCCTCAAAGACTTCATGCTGCACTCGAACCCTGCTCGCGCTAAACGCTGTGATATGCGTAGTACCCGCACACCTTCCGCTTCATCATGCCAGGTGGGCAGCAATACCTGATGCAAGCTTCCGATGAATTCGAAATGAACGAATGGATCACGATGATCAATTATGCCTCGGCGTTCAAGACTTCAGGAATCAAGATGCGTGGGTCAACAATGCGCAAAGACCAAGCGGTCCTCGCTGGCGCAGCAGCGGCGGCTTCCCATCGGAGGCAACTCCAGGGCGGGGACAATCAGACTTCATCGGGTGTGAGCAGCAGAGGGAGAAAAGCCGTCTTTGGCGACCCTACTCAAAATGCTAGCGCTACCACATCTCTTGACGAGTTCGCATCCGCGAGTGCGGATGAACGAAGCGACGCGATCAGCGGCGTCGAATCTTCGAAGCATCAACCGCAGACTACGCTCGCCAAACATGGTCAGGTCGTCGATGTGGATGCCGCAAATGAAGTTGTGCACCAAGGCGAACAGCTTGAAGAAGTATTTGGCCTCGTCAAGGCAGAACTTGCTGCCGGGCGAGGCGGTGCGCCGATGCTTGCGAGCGCAGATCAAACGACCAACGGAGCAACGCAGGAGGCGCGGACGCGGACAGTACAGCGAACGGAAGCTGAGATGCGTGATCAGATGGGACACAATCGGACAATCTCGCGTGTCGAGTCTATCCAGGTGAGCAACAATAAAAAAATCATCACTCTTAGCTGCGCTTCAATACAGTGAATGCTGACTCCGTCGCTTTAGACCCAGATCAACACTTTTCGGAACCGCACTGCGGCCATGGAGAACTCGCTGCGCGCCTCTCTCCTCCTCGCTCGAAACTTGGCGATCCTGACCGCCTTCCAGAAATCCACTCGGGACAGGATTGCATCCTCCATCCCGCCCATTGCGCAGAAAGTGCGATTGGACAGACTGCAATCATCCAAATTACAACTATGGCTTCAGGTGCTCGAGCACGAATCGAAGGTCGAAGAGCGGGAATTCGCAAGAGTTCGGCATGTCGCGCTGCAAGCTGCCGCGAGAAGTTTGCGGGAAAAGGGCATTGAAGGTGTAGTGCGGGACGTGAATGACGAGGACGGGGAGCAGGAGAGGAGCGTGCCTGTTCTTTCCCTGCCGACCGATACTGCTGAACGTGAAGACGGCGAAGGCGCACGCGGAGACGAAGACGACGTCTCAGACACAGAGGAAGAGGAGGACGCACGCGCGCATACGGATGACGAAGTCGACAGTCGAATCAAGTTCGCCACTAGTCCAGGCGAATTACCGATCCTGTATCGCAAACCCAGCGAAGAACTCCCTCGTCGCACCAGCTCTCGGCAGCCCCATCCCCAGTCTCAGTCTACCGCAGCGCGATCACGCCCGCATACGCCATCTTCCCTACTCCTCGCTCCTGAGATACAAGATCGAGATGGCCCGCGACCGGCGATACCACCGATGAACGATACGACTGACTCACCCCGTCATGACGCGGATCAGGGACAGGCAGATGCAGAAGCAGATGGGGAGAAGGACCAGGAGACGAGTGGTCAATCTACGCCTGTACTGATTTTCCCGATGGAGAGTCCGGGAATCGAACGTGCTCTTGGGCTTGGCCTTGGCGCTCCGCCTACGACGTCGCGTACAGGTACAGCGGACAAAGGTCTCACGGAGCATCTCGACGGCATTGCGGGCCGTGGCGAAAATGTCACAAGTACCACTCTGGAGGTCGGCGAGCAGTCTGCTCAATCTGCGCAAATGGAGCACGTCGCGCACATTGAACAAGAACAAGCGGAAGATTGGCATTCGACCCGAGCAGCTAGGCGGGTCAGTCTCGTTCGCGCTGGGGAGAAAGGCGATTGGGACAAGATGAAAATGACCAGTCATGCGGTCGCAGAGCATGATGAACCATGAGCCCTTCCATGTCATGCACGACTTCGTTATTCTTCGATACGGTATATCGGCCTCTGTACTGCTGTACTTCGCCGTTCTTTGTTGGAGTATACGAAAGCACAGCGAACATGGCGACGAAGTTTTATGCATTGCAGCCCGCATAATGTAGTGGTTTCAAGTACATTCCACAAAAATAATGATTTCAATCGTAGTCACTCAAAGCGTCAGACGCGATGATCAAGAACGGCCTAATCACTCGCAGCATCGCCAATATCCTCTAGCTCTTCTCGACTGAGCGCCACTTCCTCGACCTCTTCTTCCTCATCTGCCTCCCCAGCCTCTTCGCCTTCTCCCGCATCTGCATCCGCATCTGCGTCTGCATCTTTCTTATCCGAGGCCTTGCCGGTCTTGCGTCGCTTGAAACGCTGGTGTGATTCCGCTAAGAATTTCGAAGGATGTCTGTGATCGAGGGAACAAGCTTTTGATTAGCACCGGCCTCGCTACGCGATTACTCGTTCATAGCGCTGACTGAGTGATAGTGGCGCCAAATGAAAATGGAAGAAGTGGTCTGTGAACTCACACTCTGATAGCAGACCAGATGTATCCCCCACTAGCACTAGTAGTCATCATCGGGTGTGTTCGACCCGGTAAGACCTGGTATGTCCGCTCCCAACTTTCGCTGATCGTATCGTGAACGTAATTTGGATCGCGTTTCGACCAATTCAACAGCTCTGCAAGGACCTGGAGATGAGGGGAATAGGCTACTATCGGTGTTGAGCCGAGGAGGTAGGGCGTGAGTCGGGATACGATTGATATGGGTGATAGAGCTGTTGCTAGGATCAACCTAAAGCAACTCCAGTCAGCACAAGTAAGTCGCAATTCCCTGACTTCTTGACAGGCGCGTAGTCCAAGTGTAGGGAAGCACTCACCCATCCCACTTGCCCGCGTGCAGCTCATCCCTCGTGCCGTTCAGCTCGGCCACTTGCGCATTATGCTTGCGAAGCCTCTGCTGAGCCTTGGCGGGATTTGCCGCCGGCATATCGTCTTCTGGAGGCGGGGGAGCTGAAGAGGCAAACGCATCTCAGTCAGCTGAGTTCGGCGCTTTCCTCCAATTCGAAGATCAATGCGATACGTACGTCTCTCATACGCCTCGTCCGCTTCCATCCAGTTCAACCACTTGATAGGCTTCATCTCCCTCTCGCTGATATTCATCGTGCTGAGGATACCCCATGCAGGAGGCGAATCGCTATCCGTGAACAGCAATATCCTTCCTTCTGATCCCATCCTTTCCAGCACAGCAGCAGTGACTAGACCACCTGTATCGTCCACTACCAGATATCGTCCGCCTGGACGAACATTCGCCATGAGCAGGAGCTGAGAGAGCGTGTCGTCTCGCAGATGCAGTATGGAGGCTGGAGCTCGGGAAGCGTAGTGAGCGAGAATGTTGGGTATAGACGGGGCGAGCGGATGTACAGTTTGGAAGAATCTGAAGTGAGGGTGTCAGCAGTGCTACAATATCGGAGCGAGACAGTGAAGACAGCTTCTTCCGGTCACGGACACTCGCTGAGGGAGAAGACAGGGGTCGAATCCCATCTGAACGAGATGCACAAACTCACTTTTTCTCTTTCCGCCGTCTCCACTTGTCCTTGCTAAAGTCCGTCTTCAGGCCAAACCTCTCATGCCTTTCCATCTGTTTCTTGATGATCTCCTGCGCTGAGACGCCTTGGGCGCGGAGCTCTGCAATCTCTTCGTGGGACAAGACATTCTTCTGGCCTTCGGCGAGATCGTCGATGAACTCGTTCGTCTCCGTTATATCATCTGCAGGAACAGAACAATTAGTAACTTGTGCGCGCCACGCCGACCAGAGTCCGCACATACCGACGACAGCATCAACGAGAGCCCGCTGTTTCAGTGGTCGCAAGATATTCTTCCAACCTGGATTGCCCTTATCGCCAACCACCTCCTTCCCTTTCCCCTTGTATTTCTTCCCCTTCTTCCCGCCCGCTTGCGGTGTCGGAGAGTCGACTTCCATTGGCTCGTCGGCGCCTTGAGGCTGAGGCGTAGCGGACGTGGAAGCGCTCGGACCAGCGACAATCTCGTACGTTATGTCGTAATGTAATCCCAGAAGTTGGGAGGCAGGGAAAGAGCCATACTTGCCCAGTTGCACCAGCCTGTACGAAAACGTGTCAGCTACGGTCACAGACATTGCTGTATCTCGTAGTGAGAGCCGACCTACCCGTCCTTCTGTATTGTTACAGGCTTGATGATGTCGCTCGGTAATCTCAACAGCACATTGTCCCCTTCCTTGATCCGCGTCAGACGGCGGAGAATGACTTCGGTCAAGGGCTCGGTAGGCTCGGGCGGAGGCTCATTCCGCCTAGGTCGTTTTGAGGAAGCTTCGACTTTCGTATCCGAGGTCGTCGACGCAGAGTCGCCGACGACCATCGCTGCTTCAGGTACTACAGCGGAATCATCGGTTTTGACGCCCTCGGGAGCTGTAACAGCTGCTTCGGAGCTCTCTGGAAAGCTTGATGCGGCAGTAACGTCTTCCAAGACCGGTGTGATGTCGGGCTGTGCTTCCCCGCTCATCTTGAGTATGCCTGTATCTTGTATGATTGAGAATGTATATTATTGTTGCTCATTACTTGCACTCGTACTCGGTCTCCAACTTTTGTATTGATGCAGGTGATATCGAGATTAGATTTGTGGGATAAATTGTGAAAAACAAATGATGAAGGAAATAATCGCTATCCACGTTGTCACCGCTATGCAGGCGAGCATGAGCATGAGCATGACGCGTAGAACACCAAGTACAACCACTTTTGACGCTGTATACAGACTTGATTGAAAGTCACCAGCTCACCAATTCAGCACAATGTCAGGCCAACCCTACATGGCGTCTCACTCGCGCTCCCCGCCACCCCTGCATCACCCCAAGCCGACTCATCCAGCTTACCCTCCCCCGGAACCACCTCATACTCCAACGGCATCCACGAACTCGTCTCCGTACTCGCAGGCGCAACGGATATCGCAAGATGGCTACGTGCGATACTCGTCTCCTCCTGTCGGAGAAGCGTCCACAGCTTCAGCTAGCGGTATAGCTCAAGGCTTCGGTGGGATGTACGGTGCGCCGCAAGCTCAAGCTCAGCCGCAGGTACAGGCTAGACAAGGGTATGCGCAAGCGCCGACACCTGGTAATCCAGCTGTGCAACCCCAGGGCTATCAGGCGATGGACAACGGCTTCGGAGGATGGCCAGGGATGAACGACGCTACGACTCAAATGGGCGTGCAATTCGGCAAAAGCGCTGTTGCAGCAGGTCAAGAATACGTCGAGAAGAATGTAGGTTCAAAGAAATCCGCCGAATATCGCACCTCATCTCACACAATCGTCACTGACCTGCCTTTCTCCGACACAGTTCACACGTTACCTCCCACTGCAATTAATCAAGGTCTCATTCTCTGTGACCAACTTCTACGTACTCAACAAATTGCGCCTCATCCTCTTCCCATGGCGACACAAACCTTGGTCGCGTCAAGCTCGCCGTTCGACTGTTGACGGTGCTATGGAGGGTTGGCAAGCGCCAAGGGACGACATTAACGCGCCAGATCTGTACATCCCAAGTGAGTTAGGACTATATTCCCAGATCAATGTAGGTCTGTAGCTGATTTCTTGGTAGCCATGGCACTGGTGACCTACACCCTACTTTCGGCTCTGGCATCTGGTCTGCAATCGCGCTTCCACCCCGAAGTGCTCGGCGTCTCACTATCAAAATCACTAGCAGTGGTCATTCTCGAGTTCTGCGCTATCAAACTTGGTTGTTATCTTCTCGACGTTCGAGGCGGTGGTGCCTCGGGCGTAGAACTGATAGGGTACGGAGGGTACAAATTTGTCGGGATCATCGTGACGGTTCTCGCGAGCATGCTCAATCTTGGACGATTAACGACAATTGGCGTATTCGTGTACACGCTGTTCGCAAATGCCTTTTTCCTGGTGAGCTAATCGCCGTTTGATAGCCAATTACGCAGTTGCTAATATCTCGATGTGGTATAGCTGCGCTCCCTCAAGTACGTTTTGCTCCCCGACGCATCGGTCTCGGCTGCCACAACGACTTTGAGCCATTCGCAAAGAGCGAGAAGAGTGCAGTTCCTCTTCGTCATGGCTGTCAGTCAGGTATTGTGGATGGGCTGGCTGTCTCGTGTATGAGATCTGGCCTTTCACGGAAGAATATCATCATGCATATCCGTAATACCAGAGTATCTCTGTGCCAGCGCCTCTCTTTACAGATGCAAAGAAAGCCACTCTCACAGCTCGATTTCTCGCCCGTGTACGTCGGCGTGAACAAGAATTACGTCTGTATAGCCGGGCAAACTGGATGAGCTTCTCAATATACTCTTGACGAAGCTGTAACCAGGCAAGGCGTGCGTGTCTTGGGTGTCGGAGGAATGAGGAGTAAGTGATCATGCGCCCAAGGTCACACTGTTGAGTCTCTGTGCCCGCCTCTGTAGTGTGGCGAGCATGAACAGCAGTGGCGATCGATGCTCAGTGCGCCTGTCATTGAGCTCCTGCTGTCGCCGGCCCAGCGGTGTCGGTCACTACCGTCTTCTGCCGCGTCGTGCTCCAAGGATCGAGCAGACAGGTCTCATGAAATGGCCACCTGCTTGAACGATGTCCTGAGTTTCAGCTATCTTGCAATTGTTTCGCGATTCTTAGCGTAATGGGACTAGATCAGGGGAGTGAATGTCCTCTGCAACGAGCAGGATCAGCGAGCGGCAGAAATCGGGCGAACAGCCAGTGGCGATGGCGATGGGAAGTATACAGAACTTCTATGGGCAACATTGGTCATAGGTCTTACAAGGTGGTAGTCGACAATTCGTTAGTCGGATCAGGCGCCATCGATTGACTTGCACTCATGGTGTACGCGTCAGCGAAAGCTCGGGTACGAAAGAGAGCTCATCTATGGACAGTATTAGCTTGATAGGGGGAGACTTCAGCCATTTCAGGACGTTGGGGATTAATGCCTTGACACTTATGAATGATATAGAAGAACACTCACAATGCCGAGGTACCTCGGCCCTCTTTTCTGTTTGCGCCGTTCTATTGTGGCATCATCGTCAATTGCCACCCGACTTGAAAAAAAAGATCGTCATCATTCATACCGAGAAGGTGCAGGCCATGTACCTCATGCGGACTCGTTGTGCATCTCATCATAAACTGAATACGCGAGCTAAATCACTCGGGCAGGCTAATCAAGTCGGCGGGGTGGACCTAGGCAGGTTTGCATGAAAGATCCGCAACTGCTCAATGACGCTTGCTCGTACCGCTTGACCCGACTCAGCGCTGGCTGTAGGGTGATAAGTGTTGAGCGCCTCTTGCAAGGTGAGGGGACCACCGCCGGGACCTCGCCCTGCGACCTGCTCGGCAATTTGAAGCCAACCTTCGAATGGGTCATTGTCGTGATCCGTCGTCATAGTCAGAGGCAGCATCATCTGCGCATTTTCCGAGGCAGTGTGTCTGGGCTGGTAGTAGAGTCGGAGTGTCCTGCTAGCGCCCGAAGACAGTTCGCCCTCCAGAAAGGGTGGACCTGCCCTGACGAATGTATATCCGTCAGGAGCCGGCTGCCAAGGCGCGCTCTGAGAGCTTGTTCGGGCAGAGAACATCTGCAACTGAGAAGGTAAAATAAACTCGGGGCGATCATGCTCTCTCCTCAGCGATTCTACGTATTCACCAAGGAAGTCAACCGCGCCACCAGCAGGATAGATGGGAAGCGACCCCCATCGGGAGTCATGCTCGCTCCCCCCCATAATAGGGCCTGGAGGCGCTGTGGCGGTCAACGAATCTTGACCAGGTTCGTAATCTACAGCCATACCCGGCGAGCCCACCACGGACCCTCGGGTGTCTCCATTGGTGGCGCCAGTGGCTGCGGTAGTTTCAGCGTCGTCAACATCAGGATCACTCCATACACCGCTTGGAGCAGAAGATGACGATGAACGACGAGTGGGGTCTGACATGATTCCGTAGTAAATTGACGATTTGTGAATCACTGTGTCTGGATGATTAGTACTGTGTTGCTGATAGGGTGGAGTTAGGACGCTCTATCAAACCCCAAACTGGATAAATCGTCGTGTGTAACAAGAGCGCGCAAATTCTTACGGCTTAATTCAATGCAGTCCTTTATATATGAGACTTCCAGACGTCCATTCATGGAGCCTTCGCTTACGCTAGTCGAACACTCGCGAAACGGTTTGCTGTTGTGGAGCAGAAGCCGTGATGGCGAAGGCATTTTAATCGCTGTAATGCGACTCCATGAAAGGATGTAGCGGCGCCTTGTTTCACTCCGCATGCCAGTCCTCTCAATACGCGAGACACTCTCTTGTACTGCGAGGTTTATCCACTGCATGATAATTCAGAAGGCACTCCGACGATACGTGATCAGAAGGTCACAGCACAGCTGGCACTGTACTGTATACTGTACTAGCTATCATCACCGGTCCTTGTCACCCTCACAGGCGTTTTCAACTCTGCCACAGCATAAATCTCTTGCCATTGGATCCTGAGCACCGCTCACTTAGCTGAGACATCTTACGGGGTAGTGTTGTATACCTCGGCATGAAAGGACCGCAAGCGGTTGATGACGTCTGCTTTTATCGATACAAAGCATGAAATATCGGATGTGGGGAGGTACAGATCCACGGCGTCGGCCAGGGAGATAGGCTGGCCGTTGCGGTCACGCCCGCTTCCGGATTCGGCACACTCTAGCCAATTCGCGAAATCTTCGTGGTCCTGAGCCGTCAACATGGTCAATGGCAGCGTCCTCTCCTCAGCTTGCGCGCCACTTCCAGCAGCAGGAGTGAACGAGTAGACTAGGTTGATCGCCCTGCTGCCGCCTGTCTGAAGGATGTCTTCCTCGTTTGGTTCTGTTCTGGAAAAGCTATAGCCATGGGTACGAGGCCGCACGGGGCGGAGAAGACTGTTGGTCTCGCCCTCTGAACCATTAAGAAGAGTGTAGGACGCTTGTTCGCCGTGTGTGTCTCCCTGCCCGGTAGACGTAGCACGTTGGAGCGGTCTGCCGATAGCCATTTGTCCGTCGACATTGAGAGCCAGTACACACCTCCCGTACCGTACTGCAAGTCAGGCTGGTCCTCAGATCGAGTAATAGGAACAACAGGTTGTGGAGGTGCGGGATAGTACGTGAATGTGGCATCACTACGTTGGTTCACTACAGTCCAGTCTGCATGGGCATCTTGTTCATCTCCATCGGCCACACTGGCCATAGCGGTGGTGGCAGTATCTTGCGTGGTTCGTGAACTCTCACTAGCACCCGATTCAGATGGAGCCGAAGAAGTAGACGAACGGCGACTGGAAAGTGACATGGCCCTTGAGCAGTTTGTGGACATGTAGATCTATTAGACGCTTGTATCAATCGAGAGGGAGACAGAGTGGCGAGAAATTTACTACACTCTTGTGTCTAGGCAGATTGCGTGATATTATAGTCAGAAGTGGGGACAAACTCAAATGGCATGGCTAAACTATCCTTTATAAGAAGAGCTTCTTGAGCTCCTTTGAGGACCTATGCTTCGCTTGCCACGAACGCAAGAAATGCATGACGGGTCAGCCGTGGAGCAGAAGCCACTTCAGTCAGACTGATCTCACATCACGAAAGAAGCTGGCGAACGCCTGACAACACTGCGTGTGTCAGCTTCCCAACCGCCACACTCATGACGACGACAGCGGGACTGCTTCGAACCAGACCACATTGGTTCGAACTCTTCTTGACAGCGGTCTGATTTGGCATGTTCAGATAACTAGGCAAGCCAGCGACAAATGGTTATCGTTTCTTGTTTCTCATAACACTCATATTTAATGTATGCCACAGGACACGGCGGCTAGCTCCCGAGTCGAATCAGCGGTGCGTCAGATGCTCCTCAGCGGCGCTGCCAATCCCAATAATGCGTGCCCTCAAAACGGCGATCGAATAACCCCTCGAGATGGGTCCTAACATCTTCGAGAAGACGAGATTCTTCGTCTGGATCAGCAGCAGGCAGGTTGACGCTGACGAGACTCTGCAAGGTGATGGAACTACCATCTTCGTCTCGGCCTCCTCCGTGCGCTTCTATGATCGTCATCCACTCATCCCGAGTCTTGTTGTCGGCTTTCGCTGGCACCGTGACCACTAACGTGACACTCGTGTCATACGAGTCCTTGTAATACATCCGGATGTTTCTACGGGGCACGCCTGTCCCGATGGACCCACGTGCCGCCAGAACCTCTGTTCCCATATTTTCAAACGTATAACTACCGGACGCGGGAGTCTGTTCGCACTGCGAATTGTCAGAAGCGGTGGCGGGAATCGCCACTCCATTGCGTGACGCGTCTCCTAGCGCGCAAGAGACAGAGCTATGAGACTCCCAGTTTACAGGCATGTTGTCAGACGTTGGGAGGCTGGATAATCAGAATACTGTTGGTATGGTGTATGGAATTTGATGTAAGTTGCTGGTGTGATGGGGCGGTGGCGATTCGAATGATATTGGAACTGAGGAGTAACGGACCTACTATTCAATCGAGTACATATATACATATATATATATAAATATATGTGCACACACACTGGCTATCGATCGCGAACAGAAGCTTGCGGACAAAGGAGAGCGAAGGCAATCCCTATTTGATGATGACGTTGTATAACAGTACGTCCTAGAAGGTATCGTTCTGCGATGCCCTCTTGATTGCCTTCTTGCGCTATCAGAATCACAGTTCTCAACTCTTCATCTTTGATTACAAAGTTGCGGTCGCTTGTCACACATCAATCATGCGTCAAAAAAGATCGCGGCTGCGCGAGGATTTGCAAGACTAGATTGGCACTCTGAGGACAGCGACGATACACACACAGCAAGCCCTGCGACATAATCTAAAAATGAGTGTGGCTCTTTTGACCAATACAGTATGAAACCAAATTGTAATGACGTCGTGGTACTGTCAAATCACCCATTGCATTGTCCTCATCTATAGATACTTGCGACGTTACTGTCTGTACAGGATGTACATGTTGCATGAGTGAAAGCTGCTGCGCGTCATGTGCTCATCGTAGCGATATCCTCGCCGAAGAAATGAGTGCCGCGAAACCGGCTATTATATAAGTCCCGAAGTTGGGTCTCGATGTCCACAAGCAGGTCGCGCTCCTCTTCTTCGTCATATGTCGGCAGAGAGCGGCGGACAGCGCTCAGCAAGGTCGTGTCATGTCCCGACGCGTCTAGGCCTCCCTGCCTTCGGACTTCGGCCATCCAGTCTTCCTCGTCGCATGCGTCGTACTCTGCGTCAAGGGTAAGGTACAAGGTAGGTTGGCCAATGATGTTTTCGTACGTCACCCAGATTTGCCTGTCGGGTTCGTCCTCCTCTGTGAACGAGGTGGTGATGTACGGGCGAGTGTAGTAAGGAGTGGGCGCCTGTGGAATCAGCGAGTCTTCGGCGGGCGCCGTAGCGTAGAGCGCTCCTCCTGCCAGCGCGGCATCAACTTGCGGCATAACTGGACCAGCGGCGGACGTGATTACGCTCGACTCTCCGGACTCAAGGCGGGGACGGGTGCGACGTTGTTCGTAATTGGTGCTGGGGCTGGGGTCTCTCGATGAGCTGTCTCGTTGACGGTGTCTTCCAGACATATTGTCAGTGTCGATAGGTGTGAGTATATCACAGGATATCAAGTCAGCGTATCAGGGCAAATACGACTTGGTGGCGTACTCGGACTGGCTAAAGTGGGATGGGTGGGGTTTTAAGAGTCGAGGATTCTTCGGGATATATGCATGAGTTGTCGCTAAATAAGTCGCTGGAGGAGATGACGACATGAACGCTGCGCTTCCTTTGAGCTGACGTACGCCGCTGTTGTACATGTGTGTCAGCGTTACCTCCGCCATCCGGAGCCGAGTATGACCAAGTCATGTTGAGCACGCAAGTCGCTCTCGTCCTTTTTGGTTCAGCGAGACGACTGCGCTTTGATATGTCTTCGTGGATGCCTTCTTGCGCGAACACCGGTGACCGTTGAAGAACTCGGACATGAGATAAAGACTAGTGCAGCTCTTTTGTCAATCTGGGATGACTCTTGTTGGGGCGTGTGTCACCATCAGCCACCCATTGCATGCTCATCTACAAATTTCTTCGACTGTCCGGATCGCAGAGGCCAGAGCTGCTGTACCTGGTGTATTAACCGTCTGCATTCCATCCCTCAAAATTACTAGAATGTAGGTGCCCAAGTATGGTCCTGACGTCTCGGAGCAGGGCATTCTCCGATTCTTCGTCAGCTGTGGGTAGAAACCTGCGAACAGCGGCCTCCAGAGTTATGGCAGCTTCTTCAGTGCTTCGGCCTCCCCTAACGGAGTCGACTGCCGCCATCCAATGTTCCTGGTCTTCGCGATCGAGATCCGTGTCCACCATGACGGACAATGTGTGAGGATCGCTGGTCATGTAGTCGAAATTCACATATATGTACCGGCGCTCAGAACCGTCCTCAGTCGGAGTCGAGGTCTGAATGCTTCGAAACGTGTAGCCATGAAGAGCGCTTCGTCGGACTGGAGCTTGCCAATCAGCCGAGGCTAGAAGTGGCCAATCAGCTGAGAGTGGAGCCGTGGCGACAAGCGAGCCACCGTCCGGAGCGGCGTCAACTGTCACAGCGCTAGCGTCATGCGTCGAAGAATTCGCCTGCGAGTCAACCCTGTTGCTGCCGCGGCGGCGACGACGGTTTCGTAGTCCGCCGTTGGAGTCGTAGTTCGTTGAGGAGCCTTGGCCAGAGGTACGTTGATGGTCCATGTTGTCAATTGTCAGTGAATGGTTCAAATACCAGGTCAGTATATGATGGCAGTGCTACTTGGTGGCTTGAAGGATAGCGATAATTGGAAGTGGAGTGGGGTGGTAGAGTAGCTCGACTCTTTAGTGGGATTTAGTTGTGCTGTTGGCGCAACGTTGCCAATGGAAATGACGATAGTATCACGCGCATCCTTTCAGCTGACGTGAGCCGCCGAGGTGCAGCTCAAATAGCGCTACTCCGCTCGCGAGAACCGAGTACGGTCAAGTCCGCTTTGATGATCATGCAATTGAGCTCCCTAAAACACGTGAAAGGGTGATTCACCAAACGGTCGGAACCGTTTTCCGATATGGGTGATATCTGCATATCCTGATCATCCATCCTTCATCCTACATTCCCTTGTGGCTCGCTCATTCTTGCCTGACACCAATCTCTCGTGCTTGCGGCGACCACTACAACACACGAGCGAGAATTAGCACGACACACGAGACGACCTCGCTGTGAGAAAGGACGCGAGACACAACCAGACTCACGTTCTGCGAAGGGATCTTCCTGGTAGGTGCAATATGTCTGACTTCCTTGCTCGCTGATAATCTCCACACGCCGAAAGTTGCGAGGCCGATGCCGAATATGGCTACGGCAGTGTTGGTACGCCAGTTTGCGGGTCGGGACCACCAGCCGCCTGTGTACGTGCATTGGTCAGCGCCTGTTTCGTACATGTTGTATACTCATTGACGCACCTGATGGGGACCAGACATCCTTGGGGAATGGGTAGTGTGCCTATGCGCAAATGCGGATCATCAGTATTCCCTCATTGCTCGTGACCGTTGTCATGATTGGAGTCGATGCTGCGGTCACACTCACACCTCCGCCCTGCGAGATGGGTCAGCTTGGGTATCAGATATGACGTCCATAATGACTCACCATTGTGATTATCCTGGTTGTTGGTATTTACAGCTATCCACTATGCCTTGAACACGACTCTTGTGCAATGCCAGCCGAAGCAACAGCAAAGGTGAATTGTGTGATAAGCTCAGGGGATGGATGCACACGCGAGTAACCGATGGGAAACAACGCCACGTCATGGCTCTCGGTTGAGCTGTTATGAATCGACTGCCACACCATTGGCTGATCTCAGCTTCGGAATCATCCGGACGAAAAGACCGTCGTATCCGTATCCGTTTTAGCAACACTGTATCCCGTGTAATTGGCTGAGCTGGTCTGGTTTGCAGGAATTCGAAGTTACAACTTGTTCTTTTACTACGACACTTGCATTATAACCTATACTCAACACCCACGTCCTCCTACTCTCCTCCAACTCTCCTTCAAAACCCCTCCCAGTAATCCAAGATGGCAAATGACACCTACACTCCCGGTTAGTATACTTGTACCATCGTGGTTGCCATCAAGTCGGATCGAGTTCTGCGCCGCCTGCCAATCGCGTCGAGTCTCGACAGATGCTTCACGATCGATCGTGTTTCTCTTTTGGGTGGCAAGCTGACTCGATCTTTGTTGTAACTTGTAGGTGACGCCGCCAAGGGCGCCGGTATTTTCAAGGTGAGCTATGTCATCCGTCGATCTCGTACAACCCCACCAGCCCACTCCGCGCAGCTGCTGACTTTTCATCGCCTTGCTACAGACCCGATGCGCTCAATGCCACACCCTCGGTGCCGGTGAGCCCAACAAGGTTGGACCCAACCTCCACGGTCTCTTTGGCCGAAAGTCCGGTCAAGTTGAGGGCTTCTCATACACCGCCGCCAACGTCAACAAGGGTGTCACTTGGGTGAGTCATGAAGTCAGGAATTCAATCAGGAATTGATGCTGACTTGACTTCAATGCCATATAGGAGGGCGAGACTCTTTTCGAGGTGCGCTTCTGCCATGAGCAAGGTATATCGTGAAGAGATACTAACACCGATCTGCCCACAGTACCTCGAGAACCCCAAGAAGTACATTCCTGGTGCGTCCTGATGTCTCTCAATATAACATCAACTATACTGACATCGCCTCACTCATAGGTACCAAGATGGCCTTTGCCGGTCTCAAGAAGGCCAAGGACAGGAACGACCTCGTTGCCCACCTTGCTGAGGCCGTGAGTCGATCGGCAGCTACTTGCTTCAAATCGTTTGCTGACTTGTCCTTGCAGACCAAGTAAACTTTGTATGTAACGTTAGTTTTGTACATTGGGTCGTTCTCCGGATAGGCAGGGGAGCATGGGGACATGGTAGATGGTGTTTTTGGACTGAGTTATAAACGATATCTACATGCATCAACTCGCTCTTCACCCCTCTGGCTGGTGTCGTGCAAACCACGTGATTCTCTTACATACTTGTTCAGGCATAGTGACGTGTCAGGGATTTGTGTCCCTGCACCCTAGGCCAGAGATTTGCCATTAGCAGCGGTATCAATCACCAACTTACCGCTATCGTATTTGTATGTAGTGCACGACTGCGGGCTTAGACTTGTTGCTTGTTGCGCATTCAACAAAAATCACAATTCACTCTACCTCGCTGGCACTCGCCCGCACTCATCCATCCTCGTAACCGACACTGCCTCCTCCGCATCGCCCATGACACCGACGATGACACTCCGGAGCACTGTCTAGCCATCGTTGTCGACATCCATCGCTTATCTGTCTCGCCCATCTGGCCAGGCCCACAAGGGCACCACAGGGGAAAAACAGCCAACGCCCGCGGAATTGGGGGCAACTCCTTGATCTCCCTCATACATTGTTTTCAATCTTCTTCCACCTTCAAGCATAATCAGTCCACGAACAAACAGCCTTTGGCGCCATACACGCTCCCAGCGCCGACCATCGGCTACGCGTCAAGATAAACACGCGCTGATCGACCCATAATCCCAAGCTGTATTAGCTGTTACCCGAGACCGAGTAAACAACAATGTCACTGTTCGGCCAGGTGAAGCGGCACACGCCCAAATCTCAAATACGGCGCTCACCCCTCCCGACATCCACATGGGACTCGGAGAAACGCTTCGGGCTCTCAGGATCTGGGCAAGGCTCAAGATGGTTCACGGTAGTGTACATCCCTTTCCCACATTTCTTTCCTGGGAAAGGATCTGCATCCGACAATCACCTATTGAACGGCAACGGTCTCTCGTCGCCAATCAAGTCGTACCACTCACACTCGAGATCCCCATCACAATCCCTTCCTAGAGCGAGATATGTCCGTTGCTATCTCCCCATCCCGCCGAGACTCTACTCTCGATTACCACGCCTCACCCCCTTACGAGCAGTCTTGGCACTAGTCTCCCTCCTCACTCTCGCAATAGTGCTGCTAGGATTCAGAAAGAAGAGGGACGGATCAAATACTTGGTCACCGCCGTTTGTCGACCCGGACACTACAGTGCTTACCCCAGAGGAGATCGCAATGATTTGGGAGTGGGAGGTTTTGAGCGGGCATTACCCAAATACACATCACCGTGAGTATCAGCTACCAGAACACGCTTTGTACAGCTAGTCATTCAACCTGACACACCACCTCATTGCAGCTCCAGACTCGGTACCTCTCGCGTCCACCATCACGAACCCTATAGTACCCTCTTCTCTCCTTCCTTCACCCTCAACTCCCGGTCCTCTTGTCGCCTACCAACAACGCGGAAACGCGTCACCAAAGACGCAATTCATCGGTTCTGGTCCAGAACGACACTTCCTGTCCGTGTGGGACACAAGAGAAGGTCAACCTGGTTTCCCTGCTAGACCATCACCAGGAACCGTACTTGATCTAGATGTGATGTTGGAGAAGTGTGATTTTGGTACCAACAAGGTGAGGCATCTCTGCACGGACTTTCACCGCCGAAGCTAAATGTACGCTTTCTTCTCAGTATGTTCGCGATTGTCTCGAGTTCTTGCGGATCGGTGGAGGATTAGACAATGGTCGACGCGTGCGAAGGGGCAATTACCTTGGCCTCTACAAGCAAATGTACCACGAGGAATCAACCCCTGAGAGAACACACGACTGGACACCACGAGCACTCACTACTGCAACTCGCAAAACAGGTCTCTCCCGTACCGCTCTCTCCCTCTCATCCCCAAACGCAGTGCCAGCTAGTTTCGACCAACGCGATCCATGTGATCCCTTACACCCGCGAATCTTCCATATGTTCTGGGCGGGTCCTTTCACCGACAAACCGTACATGGCTGTTATGTCTTTCCTCTTCACCCAGAACCTCGGTTTGGACAAGCCGTTGGTCAACCAGCAGGACGAAGTACGTGGGACCTGTCGTCCACAATTTTGGGTGTGGATCAACCCGGGACCCGCAGCGGCTGTACACAACCCATCTGCGAGAAGCGAGATGTACGAACAGCTGGCAACAAACCCGTGGTCAGCGCCTTTCCTCGACGAACGCTTTAGGCCCGTCGTCAAATTCAAGATGTGGAACACTACCGAGCAGCTCGATGGCGTGGACGAACTGAAGGAGCACTGGCGCACGATGCAGATATTCAACTCTGGTGGCAACGTCTACAAGCAGCAACAGCCGCAAGCACAGACAAGTGCAGTTGTGCGAGCCGAAGAAGGAGCAGATGGGCCAGCACTTGGGGACGTAATAGCTGAGGTGGAAACGACCGAGGCGCCAGCCGCAAAGAAGAAAGGTGGTTTATTCGAAAAGGTCGGCTCAAGCTCTGAGTCAGACTATGATCGACTATCAGTTATCCTCTCGGATATGGCACGATTCGTCTTGACGTATCGATACGGCGGTATCTACCTCGACGCGGACACCATATTCCTCCGAGATTGGGAAGAGCTGTGGAACTACCGTGGCGCGTTCGCGTACCGCTGGTCATGGCACCAAAAGTACAACACCGCTGTGCTAAAGCTTCACAAGGGCTCAGCTCTGGCTAGGTTTTTGTTCAAGACGGCATTGGAGAACGGACTCGATTTCCACCCCATGACCGTCACACGATACCTGCAAGATGCTGGGCTAGACAAATTACTCTTCCGAGTGCCGGATGCGCTGTTTGACCCTGCTTGGCTGAACATGGAAAGATATCAGAGGGACAGACCGCCGTTCCCGTACTTCCCTGAGTGAGTTGACTATCTATCACTGCCGTCACGGCTGTATATCCAAAATATCGAGCTCACTGATGTATGCATCGTGCAGATTCTCGCACTTCTTCGACAATGACAAGTTTGACAGTGCTGGTCCCCAGCCTCTCGGCTTCGACGGATTCTTCCGCGGCGCATTCTCGTATCATTTCCACAACTTTTGGTGAATAATCCTTTGGTATAGCAGTACCGGTTTCGCTGACTGTGTGCCTCTCGTTAGGTGGAAGCCTTTCGACGAATCGCGCAACTGGCCTGACCTCGGCGAGCGATTCATCAAAGGCGAAAAAGCGCTGCGGGATGCTGCTCGCGCATCTTCATTGGAGGGACAAGCGCAGCTCGCCGACGAAGCGAACATGGACGGACAAGATGATGAGGGAGCAGACGGAGCTCGCACGACCTCGGAGGGTGGTGTTGCCGTCACCAGTCGAGAAGACATGGATGATGAGCTGGACCTGAGCTGGTCGACTGTGCTCAAGAGAACCTTCGAGGCGTATTTGCGAGCAGAGCGGCCAAACGCTTATGGTGAATGGCTCGAGTGGGGAGATTAAAGGAGGGTTCAAGCTGGAAGGAGACATACTCAGCGACAATCAACTGTTAGTATAAGTCCGAGAGAGGTGGGTGGAAGGAGAGGGGTTGGCGGGATTAGCAGGATTGGGGATCTGGGTTCTTTTTGCATTGTTTGCATTGCGCGTGCATTGCGCGGTGAGAGGGGGCAGAGGCGTAAGGTTCAAGTATCAAGTTTCGGGGTACTCTATTGACTCGCATTCCTCCTGGTTCAAGACGAGATTCCAGTTTATAACGAGAGCGAGAACGAGATAGCATTTAATATACAGTAGATTGACAAATAACATATATACCACCCAATACATATCCCCGAGTAGGTACTGGCGAGTATTGACTCATTAGTTGGATCTACGCTTGCATGCGCGTGCGTACGATCAGAGATGCATTTTGGTGCATATAGCGTATAACATTTCGTATAGTGTTAGGTGTCAGTGTCGGTTCAGGCTCACCGACATATAACGATGAGCTAATTGAGCTAAACCTCCACTTCGCGTGTCCAACATGAGAAGAGAAAAGACTGGACTGCTGCTATTTTGACTTGATGTTTCAGATAGCCAATGACACGGTATACAGACGACAAAGCAGCGACGGTCTACGCTGCAGGATCAGTCTAGACGTACGGTGTGACCAATCAATCGAAAAAGAGCATCAAGCATTGGGACTTTCGGCCATCACGATGATATCAACAGCTGAAGCGGGCGAGTTTCACAGCTCGTTCCAGCGAGCTAGATCCGGTATCTATCTATCTAGCTATCTTATTTCCTAATCTCCTGAAGGTATCTCAAATGATAGGCAGCTAACAGGCTATCTGATGACGCCAATAGATATACTCTCCGCTTTCGAGGCATTAGCTCCCTCCCTCAACTCCACCTCCACGGCCAAGGGGAGCCAAGATGGGCCGGTAGCAGCATCCGTATCTTGCTCGTCAACGACGACAGCTACAGCGACGGCAACACCGGCGCCGGTGACGGCGCCATCGCTGACGCTGACGCTGAACGATATTGGCCGGCGGATCTCGACGCTCCGGACCGAAGTGGGGGCCATCTCCCCTTCTCTGCCGAAATACGATCAAGGGAGATATCACCTCGTACGTCTTCGTCTTTATCCTCGGTGTCGTCGCATGTCGTCTTGCTCCTTGGCGATTTACCAGGCTCATTGGCTTCGGAAGACTCGGCGTGGTGCTGATGGCACTGTGATACCTTCGTTATAACAGCAATTGGTCGAGCTGGAACAGCGTCTGGCGTCACTACGAGCCCAGCAGCGGCCCGCAAGCAAATTCGCTTTCGCAGCCAAGACCAAAACCCCAGTCCCGGTGTCGAGCACTCCTCGTAGTCAGCCTTCAGACACCAGCCCTGGCCAAGGGATAGGGACAGAGACACGGACCGAAGCTGGTCCAAGCTCTACCACGCTCCCTCAAGCTACCTCCGCTCTTGAGCACGGCGGGACAAAGCCGACATTGGATAGCACGTCGACACCGCCCGATCTCATTGCTGATAGCAGAGCCAGCAGCAAGGCCAGTACCAGTACAAGCCACGCCATCGCTTCCCGCTCTAGAGCTTACATCCGCGCTCCAACTCTCGCCAGCTCTGCTCCTGAGGGCACTTCGTCTGCCGACTCTGCCCCAGCTACCGAGCGGACATATACTCTGTCATTAACAGATCTCGATTCGTGCATTATAGATCTTCGCCCGGCTCCTTCCTCTCCTTCTTCTTCTTCATCATCGACATCATCAGTGCCAGCAACAGGACCAGCAGTCCTTACTGCCATCCACGCCAAAAACCTTAATCGATGTATACTGCTTTCTCCGCCCGTAAAGGGCAGTGCGATGTTCTCCGACGTTTCCGATAGCGTAGTGGTCGTCGGTGCGCAGCAGGTGAGTACCCTTTCACTGGATCCTCCTACCTACGAAACGCAAGGCGGGAGAGCTTGGCGAATGCACTCTGCGTCTGCCGAGCGTGTGTCGACACGTCAGATGTGCTCCCACGATCTCGAAGAGACGAGTGCACGGTGTTGCGCGTCTCTCCTCTCTGTCGGAGTGCTCAAATCACACAGTTCCTCGTGGTCATCAGAATGCCCCACCCCGCTGATACTTGATGCCTTTGCCCACAGTTCCGTATCCACTCGTCGAGCAGCACCGCTGTACTCCTGCACGTCGCTTCGTTGCCCGTCATTGAACATTGTAACGGACTGCATTTCGGAGCGTATCCCGCCTCGCAACTCAATGGAGCGGATATAGTGAGTTTCATTTGTTATCAAAACATTCAGAATCCGCGACCATGACACCAGTCGCGCAAATCGCTACATCCGGACCAACCTGAACTAATCATGTCCTGCTCATGTCGACTCTTAGAGATCCTCGAGCAGACACTCCCAGGTCCAAGACTTCGATTGGGTCAGAGGGGGTCCGTCCCCCCACTGGACCGCAATATCAGATACGCAATCAGCGGAATTGGGTCAGCGGGTCGTGGCTGAAATTGATAGCCTGAGAAGTAGAGCATCGGAAGGAGCTGAAGGAGCAAGCGATGATAGTCTGGACATAGATCAAGTCTTGAGAGAACTGTTGCGACAGCCCACAGTGTGATAAGTCTGCATAGAGCATAGTTGATACCTCATATACAGCAATTACATCGCTCATCTCGTGTGCAAACCGTCTCTACACTCAAATCTCCAGAATACTCACTGCGAAACACATAAGGATCAGCGCACATGTACTGTCCACTCAAGAGCATAAGATCGACTTACTCGCTCTCCCGCGCTTCTCGGCAGTAGCCTTATCTCTGCCCTCGTCATCCGACACCGCCGCCTCCTCCTCCTCGTCGCCGCCGAAATCCACGTCGCTTCCTGTAGTATTTGCCTTTTCCTGCAATCCATCGGAGGGTATATCGGGCGCACTGCGCGTCCCATCCGTCGGACCGCCGCCAGGGTTTACGCGCTGGATCAGACTTCCCTTCAAGGCCGACGCGATGTGTTCCGCCTGAGCTTGCTTCTCCTCTTTCTCCTCTTTCGCCGCTTCTGCCTCCATGTTCAGTGCGTCCGCGGCGAAGTTCACTCCGGAATCAGGCAGGACGCTCCCTTTGCCCATGGTCGATTCGGCAAAGTTCTCATAGAGGTTTCCGCCTTCCTCATTCCCTCGGCCTTCACCTGACCAGAAGTGGAATGCACGTGAGATCACCCCGTAGCTCGCCGGCGTCACTTCCACCAGATCCCCTCGCGCAATCTCGACGGCTGGCACTTCGTTCGGCGGCAGGCCAACAAGATATGCAAGCTGTGGCAATGACAACGTAGGTCAACGAGCGCTTCATACCTCATTTTCATGCAAACCTACCAAACATCGAATGACAGAGGCATGACCGATAATCAGCAGATCGTCCTGATGCCGCTCAAGCTCAAATATGACCGGTTCAAGGCGGACTGTACAACGGCGTGAGCGACACTCTCACGTTATTCAGAGCATTGATGAAAAAAGAGTTTCTTTCCACGTTCTGCAGGTGACGAGGCAAAATGCTGTAACTCACCACTAAGATCATGGTATGACTCCGCTCTCGGTGCACGATGGGCATAGGGATCCGCCAGGAACCTCTCCCACTCGTCTGGATACAGCTCCATCGCCTCTTGCGTAGACAGTCCGTCCCAAACACCACTAAGCGGTCATCAAGTACGTCAGTGCACGGTAAACCCGCGAAAGCGCTGTACACACGGATTGATTTCGCTCATTATGGGTTTCTGCACGACTTTGTAACCCGAGTGAACGAATGGCCAAGCCGTGTGATAGGCTCGTCTCCTTGCCGATGTCCAAATCTGTGATTCAGGTCTTCATTAGCGCGATATACGGGTGGATCCTATCATGAGAAGAGACTCGCCAAGAGTGGGTTTTGATCGTTCACGACCTCCCCTTTGGCTTTTCTCTCCTCTCGCATGGCCTTGCGTCGGGCTACAACAGCCGCCTTCAGCCTCTCTGCGTATTCCCATCCAGCGGGAGAAAGGTCCGAGTCGGCCTTGTATGAGTGTTCGATTAGGGATTGGCCAGACTACGAGTGTAAGGTATCAGCGTTCAAGTTCATTATCTCGCACTGGTTCTGCAACTGACTCTGGCAAAGTAGATGGTTCGCGGGCGAGTGTGGATGTTCATCAAGAAGAAACAGCACCGTGTTTGCAGGTATCCTGTAGGGATGACATCAGTCCTGTATCGATGGAAAAGGACATTTGCACGGAGAGTCGCGCGGCTTACCTTCGATGCGGTTCACCTCGATCTTCTCTCCAACGTTCATGACCTTGATGAAAGGCCCTTCATCCACAGTGACGGTATCGTAAACACCTTCTTGATCTCTGATTCGACTCCAGTAGTCTGCCACGGCGCGATCCGCGTCCCAGCCCGCATACTGAAGAGCAGCACGTCACAAGTCAGCCCGGCGCTCTCACACTCCAATATCGGATGTCGAAAGTGAATGCTGACTCACGTCCGGAGAAGAGAGCTTGACACTTCTGATATTTGCCGTGATGATGTCTTCTTGATCACACACGGATTCTACAAGATACCACTCGATCAGCACAAGTACTTTCGAAGCGAAAGAAGAAACGGCCCGGCCAAACGCAACGCAACGCACCGAGGAAGATGACGTGCACGCCTTTACTCTCGAATTTCTGATAACACTCCTTTCTATTCTTGACATTGCCGTTGTTGGCATCGTAGATGACCACTTGGCCTCCTTGCACAGTGAAGAAGTCCATGATCTGATCCTCCAATCCGTTCTTTATCCGTCTTCTCAGGCTGTTTGTAGCTTCTGACCGTGGTGCTGTACAATTCGACGTCTATATTAGCAATTGCTCTTACTTGAAGCTGTCTATATGAGAGCAAAGAAGCAGAGTACGGATATCGGGTAACGTACATTCTGTCTGGAAGTAGTCTGCGGGAAGACTGTTGGCTCCGCCTAGCATCTTTCGCCTGTAGTCGCCCAGCGAGTAGACGCGGGTTTTGACTCCTAACCAGCGGAGATACCTTTCCAGCGCTCGGGAAATGTGCGTCTTGCCTCGGGCTATGGTGCATAACGATCAAAAAGAGTGAGAAGTATGATCAACGAGATACATTCATGCAGGAGGACGACCTACCAGGCAAGCCGACAGTTACGATGAGGATAAGACCAGCATGGAAAAGTCGACCCGACTGGGTGACGTAGAGTGGTGCCGCCATGGTGTGTCACCGGGGCGCAGTGTGATAGGCGCTTCCAGTATAAAGCTCAGATCAAGGCTAGACGCAGGCTTCTCTGTGTGTGTATGTGCTGTGACGATTCTCAGTGTTGACAGCGGACAGTAGAAGTGGAGATGGAGGAGTTATAGAGACGCTGTGACCAGTGACGAGTGACCAGGGACGGGAGCAAGTCGAGCGGATGAGTACGGACCGTTCAATATAGCGGCGATCACCGTCAGAGGTGCCAATCCCTTTCGTCTTCATACTGCGAGTCTGCTTCGGCGCTTTTTACATGGCAGCGAGCATGCATAAGCTACTTGACGCAGCATGTCACCCTCGCTCCCATATCTGGAAGGGATCCGTAGCGAAAGTCTTGTGTCTGCTCTCGTAGTATTCTGACACTTTGTGGTCCGAGCTACCTGCATATTCCTGACATAGTTGCGGTCGCCATTATACGGCGAATATAAAGGCATACACGTCTTGTTCAGCTACCCGACTCTGCATGCACGCGTCGTGCTGCAAATCTTCGCTGCTCGAATACTTGACGATTCACTCAAAGCCACCCACTCCACCTAGTGTCTCATTCCAGGACGCCAGGACGTAGCAAAGACAGAGCAGACTGAGCCCGTGATCTATGCTGTGCGTAGAAAGTAGAGAGTACCGGTCCAAATTAACCGGAGACGACCAGGTCAGTTGAGCCATTCGTCCCATTCGTCTCGTGCTTGCTTGCAACAAGTCAAAGCTGGTTGAACGTCAACGCTGCCTGAATTGGTCTGCATTGACTGTGCACCATCATCGCCTGTAGAGCAAGATGCGTTCAATAGCCAAGACTTCTCGTCATGCTCTATGGAGATGGACACCGCCAGCCACGGCGTCAATCCCGCTCATCACTCGGATCCGAGCCCCGACCGTCCCTCGACCACCGGTCAATCATCCTCGCGGTCTAGCCTCGACGACCCCACTGATTTCTACTGATAACGATGCCATTGCCAGTACTTCTACGAGTACCCCGTTCGTGCTACCAATAGCAAACACAGCAGGCAAACCACACTTCAGGAAGATCCTCATTGCGAATAGGTAGACCGCTTCGATCAACTCTGAGATCAGCGCCAGTCAGGGCTGACATGGCGACCTGCATAGGGGTGAGATATCATGTCGTATCATCCGAACAGCGCGTCACCTAGGGATCTCGACAGTGGCCGTGTTTAGCGAGGCAGACAGGGGCTGTATGCATGTTGCGATGGTGAGCTCTCGAAGAGACTAGGAATATTACTGAAAACTGATCCTTTTGATTCAGGCAGACGAAGCGTACTGTATAGGCCCCGCAGCCAGCTCGGAGAGCTATGTGAGTCCCGTCCGAACGCTTAAAGATGATGGGAGCCTGAGATTGTGGGGCAGCTCAAGATGGACAAGATCCTAGCGGTCGCCAAAGCGACTGGAGCGCAGGTGCAGCTTTATCTTCTCACAACACGTAATCTCCTTCTGACTGTATTTTGCTAGGCTATACATCCAGGCTATGGCTTCCTTTCCGAGTCCCCAACATTTGCTCAGAAGGTAGCGGATACCGGGTTAGTCTTCATTGGTCCGCCTGCCGAGGCGATCAGGAGCATGGGGTCGAAAAGGGAGAGCAAGGAAATCATGCTTGGTGAGCAAAACCGTCAAAACAGCTTGACGTATGGCTGACGCACTCCAGCTGCTGGAGTTCCGTGTGTACCGTGAGTGGCTTTTTTTTTCACTTGGTGTGACCTTGTGTTATCATGCTAAGCACAAATTCGTCGATAGCGGCTATCACGGCGCAGACCAATCCCTATCCGCTCTGACTGCAGCAGCGGAATCGACAGGCTACCCCTTACTCATAAAGCCAACTCACGGAGGAGGCGGCAAAGGGATGCGCGTGGTGCGCTCCCCGGCTCAATTCGAGGATGAGCTGGTCTCAGCACAGAGAGAAGCAATAAAGAGTTTTGGGAATGACGAGGTGTTGCTGGAAAGGTGGTTGGAGAGACCGCGGCATGTCGAAGTGCAGGTCTTTGCCGATAGATATGGGGAGTGTGTAGCGCTGTGGGAGAGGGATTGTTCGGTCCAACGTAGACATCAGAGTGAGTCGCCTTGTTCTCTTTTCTTCATTGCTACGTCAAGACGGAACTGGATATGTAAACAATGCTTTGGCGA
Organism: Cryptococcus sp. GC_Crypt_3; assembly: GCA_026538395.1. Classification (NCBI taxonomy): domain Eukaryota; kingdom Fungi; phylum Basidiomycota; class Tremellomycetes; order Tremellales; family Cryptococcaceae; genus Cryptococcus; species Cryptococcus sp. GC_Crypt_3. The sequence continues at coordinate 100,309 of JALPCB010000023.1, forward strand.
TTGTGTGAGCTGATAAGCTGGCACCAATGGCATCGCAGAAATCATCGAGGAGGCGCCCGCACCTGGCCTTTCCCCTGAACTCAAGAAAGACTTTGCGGAGAAGGCGGTCGCAGCGGCAAAAGCAGTCAACTAGCACGTCGCTTGATATACACGGTCAGATGGGAGATACTGACATTGGTCGTAGTGTCGGCGCCGGTACCGTCGAGTTTATCATGGACGCCGAGACGGGAGAGTACTTTTTCATGGAGATGTGCGTCGTCGGCTGTCACCTTTAAACAATTTCAAGCTGTAGCTTTGCTGATCATCATCTGATCCGGTTAGGAACACGAGATTACAAGTAGAGTAAGTCCACTCGCCTCCTGTATGACACAGGACATAGCGGGTTGACGCTATCTCGCACAGGCACCCCGTAACGGAGATGGTGACAGGGATCGACCTCGTCGAGTGGCAATTGTCGGTGTGTCGAGTAGCTCATGGATTCCTTTAACACAACAGCCTGCTGCCTGAGAAGCCGGAAGGAGGATTTCAGCTGATACAGTGTGTTGTTGCAGATTGCTGCGGGGAATACTCTACCGTTGAGGCAAGATCAGATACCTTGTATTGGCCATGCCTTTGAAGCGCGAATATATGCCGAGCGGCCCGAGGCGTAAGTCATCGTCACTCTTGCTCTTGCCTGACCGAAGACCGTCCATCTGCATGCAAGTATCGATTATAATGGCAGCATGCTCGAGTACCGTAGCTCCAATGATTTTGCGCTGATCGCTCACGGCGTTTACAGAAACTTCCTTCCCGATGCTGGACGATTACTCCATGCGCATGCACCGGTGCATTCGCCCCATCGTCTCGAGACAGGCTTTCAAGAAGGCGACGAGATCAGCTCATACTACGATCCGATGGTACGTCCTGTGCTACAGTGGTCCAATCTCACCTTCCCCTACGTGGCCACTGCAATGGAAAGAGAGACTGACTGATCATCGAATTGCGAATCGCAATTGAGCAGATAGCAAAGTTGGTCGTACACGGTAAAGACCGTTCGGAGGCTTTATCCCTCCTCCGTTCTGCTCTAGGGGAGTATCAGCTCGTTGGCCCTTCGACCAATATCGAGTTCCTGAAAGCCGTCGCGGGGCACGAGGCCTTTGCAGCCGGACCAGTAGAAACGAATTTCGTTCCGGTAAGCTTTATCACTCTTTCACCTGCTTCACTCTCTTACGTCCATACTGGACTGATGCTGATGGCCAACTTGGACGCTTGCTGAGCAGACCCATCACGAAGAACTGTTTCCGCCCAAACGTGTTCCGGAGGAGATCCTCGTTCAAGCGGCATTATACCTCTCTCTTCGCGCTGAAGCGGCACATCACACGCACACGGCTCTTGACGACAGGTTTTCCCCGTGGTCAACATTGACAAGTCGTCGATTTGGGGATGTGAGCTCGCGTGTCTACGCACTGGACGATCACAATGTGCGCGTCCAGCGTACAGGGTCTGGCTACCTCGTCGTTATCGATGACAGTAAGAAGGGCGGGGTGGAACAGGAACGCATGGTCAAGACCGCTCAGCTATTATCGAATACTGAGATAGTCGCGCACTTTGCCGATCAAATATTGCAGAGTACCGTTGTGCCTGTCACTACTACTGCTGCACACGGACACGGACATGGACCAGGGCAAGGTACCGGGGTGGAGAAGCTGCATATATTCTCGTCCGGACATCATCATATCGTATCGTATAACCCCTTCCCTTCTTCTGATCAATCTACTCTCGACCCGACCTCCGCAACCTCAGCAAGTAACAACCTGACTTCGCCTATGCCTGCGACCGTCATCGAGCTCCGAGTCGCGGTCGGAGATACAGTGAAGGAGGGTCAGGCCGTCTGCGTCTTGGAAAGCATGAAGATGGAGATCAACATTCGTGCTGAGCGGGAAGGCGTGGTTGGGCAAGTCAGGGTGGAGAAAGGCAAGGTTGTCGAAGAAGGAGAAGTGCTAGTCGTCCTCGCTAGCGAGACGTGATTGGCGTTCTACTACCCATAAAGACAGGTCAGCTTTGTTTCCGAATCCGTTGGAACATGTTGTAAACAGTAGGAGTGAGGTGTATGTATCAGGTACAGTATATGGTGTCGTCCCAACCCTCCGAAGAGGGCTCAGGCTCATTAAATCAGGTTTGTAAAGCATCACGCGAAGGATGGCCGCATGGACATGGCCATGGGCAGTGAATGAGGGGGTAGAAAAGACATGGGATAGAGGGACTGCTGCGACTCACACATCGACGAGAATGCTTAAAACGCGATCCTCAGCTCGCCCTCGACGGCTCCCTGCTCCAATCCCAAGTCCGCAAGCAGACTCTCATACGCTTCCTCGCCTCTTGTTCTACGCCAGTATTTCAAATGACGAGCTCTTTGTTGGACTAGTAAGCGGAGAGAACGCTTGTTCGAAGTGTCTTTGGGGTTGAAGGTAATGTGACCGAGCAGGTTGTGGATCTTGGCGGTGAACAGGGCGGCTAGAGCAAGTATCATCAGTAAGCTGTTCCTCAAAGCTCAGGTAGCGAAGGTATTTGCTCACCTTGCACGGCCGAGCTGCCGGTATCGGTGCCTGCTCCAAATTCATCGACGATTCTTTGCCTATTAAGAACCTTGACGCTATCTTTGCCCGCATTGCGCAGATCCAGGATGCGCATCATCATTTCGCTCTGCTTGCTTTGATCCGACTGCATATCGGACTCCGATCCTGCTGCCGAGGCAGAATGGGGATTAGCAGCGTATTTCAACGCTGCGGAAGCATGGGGTACGGCTCCGAATAGGATATGTTGGTCTTCTGCTGATATGCCCGGTAAGAGGTATTTGGGTGTTTCACCTGAGGCGTAATTCGGTGGAGATGAATAGGCTATTTGGTCGTAGTTGAGGAATATGCGCTGCAGTCTACATCCCTCCCAGGGGTTTGTCGGCTCGGGCGCTGTCGCTGCAGCGGACGACGAAGAAGAAGCGGCCGCTGCTGCCGCCGCTGCCGCAGCACGACTTGATGGTACGCGATAATGCACACGGCCCAGAACCGGATCGATCGATTCTGGGGGAATGATCCTGGAAGACTGCAAAGCGAGGTTGGCGGCTTTTCTCCTCTTGGCCAAAAGCTTGCGCTTTGAGACTAATGTCGCTGGCGTGGAGGAAAACGCTCGGATGGGCAAAGAGGAAGGACCAGCTACGGACGAAGCTTGAAGCAGGGGCAGAGAGGAGCGGAGGGACGACGTGAAGAGTGATAGTGGGCGAGACATGTTGAGCTTGTGTACTGTGTATTTTCGTTGGTTTGGTTTGGTTGATGAAGAAGATCAAGAAAGCGCTGTTCTCAGACTTTTGCTTTTGAGCTTCTCTCGAAATCGTCTTCGTTACCGGACTCCGGACTTTTCTTGGCTTGTACCGGGTTTAGCTGAGTGTGGCACTGTGTCTTTCTCTCTTGGTTTCCTACGTTGTATCCAGCGTAGACGAAGGTGGCAGTCGCTAAGGTTTGTGGTGGCATGCAGCGAGGATGCCCTTGCTCGACATGCATGCACTGATCGAGGTAATATTTTACATGCATTGCCTTTCCGAAATGTACGATCAAAATGGGGGTGATGTTAACACTCATCACTATCGTTTGGCGTTGATATAACGGTCGCATCAAAGTCCGCAATGAGGTGGCCCGTGCGCTTGGTAGCATGGCAACGACATCAAACAACATAGTTCCAATGTTACTTTGTACTTCCTCGCTCTTCTTCTCTCACTTTCACTCTTTGTCTTGGTTTCAGCGCAACCTTCTCATCCTCTTCGCCTACCGCACAACGACACGTCCTCATCGTCTCCCGTCCTGTTTGACCTCCTAGGAGAGGATTCGAACCCCTTGGCCGCAATCAGCATCTGGAGCCTTGATGATGACGTCTTCGGAGGTGACATCACCCTATTATCTAGTGATGGAAGGGCATACAATCCTCACAAGTATCAGCTCATGGCGGCAAGGCAGGTCTGGAAGCTACTACTGACAGGCATACTTGCTGATGCTGGCCTGAAACAGTCCGGTTCTCCGCGACATGCTTGAAGTCAATGAAACCGCCTGTCCTGTGCTAGAACTGACTGACCCGGACTGCGAAAACCACTCGATCGTTTACACATTCCTGCGTATCATCCACGGCAAGCCACTCGACTTCGTATATCAGGAATGGCAGGGCTATCCGGACAAGCCCCTACAACTCTTGAGATTTCTCCAAAAGTATGAGGCTCAAGCGGTCATTCAGACAATGCGGGTAGCATGGACGCTTTGGACCCACGACGGGAAGCTACGTGGATATACTGCCTTTGTGCTTGGCGTTCAGCTCGATGACATTGATTTGTGTGGCGCCGGCATCAAGAACGGGACTGAGAGCTGGACTGGAGATTCCACCATACTCCTTTGCGAAAGTGTAAGTTCAACCGGCTGGCGTTCTGTCGATCACATGGTTCAGACTTGACACAGCGCACAACTGACATCGCTTGCAGAAAGCTCTTGGTGACTTTCCCCAATATCAGCGACTTGTCGTGAGCACCGTGGACCGTGGTCGTGCAGGCACCTGGACATTCGATTTGTCGGGCGCGCCTCTCGACTTCGCGCGGCGCATTCCGGATGCGTACAAAGTCGCTCTTGGGCACGCCACGGGTGTAGTGTTGAAGGAAAAGATGAACTCCCCATACACTGTGGAGATCCGAAGTAAGGTGGCGGCGCTTTTCGAGCGAGAGCTCAGACTTCATTGTGAGCCATTGCTCTTGATCACAGCTGTTGAGATCTAGACTACCGACTTACTGATACAACGTGTCGCTGCTAGTGGGTCAGGAACCGAAAGCAATATACAACGGTCGCGGGGTGAAGACTGGGGGAACATGGGAGGACTATTCCGATTGTAGACGATTGGCATCCCACGACGACATTTTTGCCCCTTGAGCGAGCTCTGCTGAGAGACCCAGAATGAATGCTTCTGTCATCCTATGAAAATTAGAGTGGACGTGATCTGCGCAATTGCAGCGCAAGAATTTGAATCCCTGACTCAGCTATCAGCGAAATGTCCATCTGCGATAGCGTCCGCTGTTCTCTCTGGTCCTTCATGCATGAGACGAAGAAGTGCATGTCAAGTCGTTCTGTGGCGGAGTAACATGATGACGAGATGTGGTCTAGCTCACTTGGCTGGCCCATAGCAGATGGCAAGATGCATGGATACGCCGCCTTTCTCCTTGGTGCAGAGCTTCAGGACGTCAAGTTGGGCACGGCCGCCATTAAGAACGAGACGAGTATCTGGCCTGGAGATTTAGGAATCTACTTTAGTCGCCTGGTAAACACTCACCTGTAGATGATACCTGACAACGTGTTCAAGTTTCTTCCTGCGGGACACTGTGATCATGACTATTCGTCTGATAGTACCCAAGTACCTCTAGCAGTGTTGACACTGGGCGGAGGGACACTTGGTTTTTCGACTTGACCGGCGCTCCTATCAGGTACACCCAACTCATTCCCAAGGGGTACAAGGTGGCGCTCTTACACGCCACGGAGCCATATATGCAGGCCGGGCACCCGCGCTTTCCTTTTTCTGATCCAGGTGTGGCAAGCCATGAAGAGGGTCCAAGATCTCACGAAAAGACGATTCGTATGACAATGATATGTGATTTGGTCTGTTCAACCGAGAAATAGCAGGTAGGAGTCGGTCCCAATTCGCGATTAGAGTGGCGAGAAGCCTGCCTCACGTCTAGTCCGGCCCACTACTGAACTCTCTATATAATAGCGGGCTAGTTGTGTAGCGGTCTCCAAGCATTGCAACATCGTGATATCAAAGCATGAGCGCCAGTCAAGGCGATGACTTCGACATTAATGGATATGCCTACAACACTCCGCACGGGCCTTGCTCGTCTATTCTCGCAATTGGTCAAATGACGATCTGGAGATATCGATTATTTTCATCATTTACGACTCTTCTCTTTCTTCAACTGCACAACTTACAATCGGAGAACGACACTCACCGAGGATCATAGCAGCTATGGGTCCTGCCGATAGCGAGATATCCCTCTTCGATAGCCGCCGCTCTTCCCCTGAGCCCCTCATCGACGATACCAACAGAGACTATCAGGCTGACGATAGCGACATCACCCTCATTTCCAGTGATGGCCTCCATTTCCGTATTTACAAGTACCAGCTCATGGCCGCAAGGTGAGCGCTGAGGCTGCAGTCTTGTCAATCAAGTAATGACGGAGTGAGACTGATGCGTGTACGAACATGCCACGCAGTTCCGTCTTTCGCGATATGATGGTCGTCAGTGACTACCCTACCCGCGACAAGGTGCGACTGTCCGACCCCGAGTTCGAGACCTCCATCATTGTTGCCGACTTCCTGCACATCATCAGTGGTTGGCCCCTCGTTCCATTGTCGATATCAGAGCTCGCCAAAAACAGACTGCGTCCATGCCACTTGATCTCGTTCCTGCAAAAGTACGAAGTGAACTCTGCGCTGGAGACGATGTGCTTCGCATACCACTTCTGGATACCAGACATGCCGTCGGACATCTTGTTTCTGCTTGGCATACAGCTGGGAGATCTCAAGCTGTGCTCCGCGACGATTCGCGAGTGCACTGAAACCTGGCAACCAGACCGCATATGGCCTTCTCCCACACCAGTGAGTCCAACATGTTGATGCTTCGTACTGCGCTACCATTGAAGTGGAGTTGGCTCAACCTGTCTGTAGAGGGATACTCAAGACGATCCACTGAACTCGGGTTTGGCGGGCGACTGGGTTCTGAATATATCTGCTGCCTCTCTTCCGTTCATGGAGGGTATCCCGGACCAATACAAAACAGCACTGCTGCGTGCAGTCCGTGAAGGTCACGGAGCAGGCAAGGAGCTCAGCAAGGATGGCATGGCTCCAGCCCGAGTAGCGGAGGTGTTCGAACAAAGAATGAATTGGTGACGTGAGTCTAGTATGGGGCGTGAACGACTCTTCGCTCACATATTACCCAAGATTCACGGAGAATCATCAAGAGCCATAAGCGCGGGCATGTGTGAAGTTCCTATGGTGGGCGGTTGACAGAGCGAGGAAGAAGGAAGATTGGAAAAGTGAGACAATGCCGCAAGATCAGTGCAAACGGTGGAGAATGAGTCAGCAGTATGAAGGATCATGCGCGAAGTCTGCTTCGAAAGTATTGAAAGCGAAGGGAATACTCCGCTCAAATTGCCATACAGAGATGTGTGGGCTTGTCAAGTGTACTGATGAGCAGATTGGCAACAGATGCTGACTTGGAAATATCGTGATTTGCTGATGGGATTGAAACGATTAGCTGACTTTCCGCAACAATCAGATTAGTTATGCTTGATTTATAGCACAAATCGCAACCCCTGAAAACCCTGACGGAGCGGTACTCGGTTCCCAGCCCCTTTGACTTCTTCGAACGGATATCTACTGAGGCATCGGTATCCGGAGTCTGACTTATCTAGCCTTGTGAACCCTTTACCTGCACGCTCCTCAATGTCGTGCTTGCTCGGCGGCGTAAAGCTGCGGCCAGGTACAATCATCGCTTGCCCCTTTCTCGGTCCAGAACCGAGCATTGGCGTGAGAAAAGGAGAGACAATGCAGGCTGAAGTGTCTGATTAGCTGAACATAGCTACTGCGGGTGATCATGGAGATGTATGATGAGAACATTGCTACTGCATTCGGCTGTACTTGTTGAATTGGCTCACCATATAGTTGCAAACCGCCTGCAGTCAACATCCATCAAGTTCATTGATCACCATGTCCAAACCGCGTATCCTGTTCTTGACCAGGTGAGCACGCCATCGATCATCAAGTTGCAGCACCAGTCTGATCGTGCTCCCGTAGCCCCGAGCATGGCCAGGCCAACGTGCATCTCGCAGTGATAGCGTCTTTTCGCGAGCGCTATGCTGACGATGTCGAGCTCCACATTGCTGCTTTTGAGTCTTTCCGCTCGAGGGTGCCAGAGGGCGTGACGTACCATTCTCTCGTGGGCAACGGGTTGGCTTATCATCATGCAAGAGCTGCTCAAGTAGACCCGGATCCCGCGAAGCGTGAGTAGTCCCGCGGTTTTTCGCTATCTTGCCATGACTGCCGCGAGATGTGAGCTGAACCAACGCGTGCTGCTAGGTGCAGAGGGCGGCGTGGGTCGGGTACTTCAGACGCCTGGCTTTTTTGGAGCCTTGGTAGCGAGCACCAGAATCGTCACTGTGCTCCATCCTGAACCAGTCGACGAATATGTGGCCTCGGCACAGAATGCGGAACGCGTGATCAAAGAGGTTCAACCCACTTTCATCGTTGTCGACCCTCTCTTTAACGCTGGGCGAGACGCCTTGAAAAAGACAGGTATCCCGTACGCTCTGTTGCATCCCATCTCGATCAAGGAGGCTGCGCGGACTCAGCAGGGTGCGGCGGTGTTCGGATGGCCTGCGTGAGTACGACAGCTTTTTAGGATCTGGGTGGGCTAGGGCAAGATGGGCTTGCATAAATGTCGCTCGCTAATATTGCGATATCAGGACGGGAACCGTCTTCCCATACCCCCTTCCATGGTACTTGTACCCCATGAACATCCTCGCTATGCTCTGGACAGTACTGTGGGTCCTGAAACTGGACAAGAAAGCAGCCGCACTGGACGCTGTGCGGAACCAAGCCGGATATCCGGGCCACTTGCCCTCGTTCGTCGAGTCGGACATTCTCACATTCTGCAACTCGACCCCAGGGGCAGAGCTGCCGGCCATCATACCTGAAAAGCTGGTATGCTGCGGACCGATCGTCCAATCGTCGAAACCCGTCTCGCAGGTCGACCCAGAGCTTGCACAGTGGTTATCGCGCAGACCCACTATCCTCGTCGCGTTAGGGTCCCACATGTCCACGCCAGACTTCCAAGCGCGGGAAATGCTCCAGTCCTTCAGGATCTTGCTGGAGAAAAGGAAAGACGTGCAGGTGCTGTGGAAACTGCACAAAGCAGGGCAGTACGAGCTTGAAGGTGTGGAGGAGGCCGGAGAGAGGCTACGAGTCGTTTCGTGGCTTGAAGCAGACCCTTTGGCAATCTTGCAAACTGGCGATGTGGTGTGCAATATCAACCATGGCGGAGGAAACTCGTACCATGAGGCGTTATTGTGAGTCAGCTTCAATCAGCGTGCACAATTGGCAAGGCTGATTGGCATTGGGGTGGTAGGACCGGCACACCGCAAGTCATCCTTCCAGCTTGGTACGACTGTTACGACGTAGCAGGACGAATCGACTACATCGGTGTTGGCAGATGGGGCAATAGGACTTCCGCGTGAGCATCATTTGGCAGCCAACTAACTTGATACACGGGGTCAATGGCTGATTTAAGATATCATGTGCAGCCCATACTGCTCGGAGAAGGACCTCACAGCAGCCTTGACGGTAGTGGTCGGTGCCACCCGGGATGCTCCTGAGGCCAAGAAGATTCAGGCGCGAGCCAAAGAGATCTCTCGAATCGTCACACACGATGGTACCAGGATAGGAAGGGATGTTGCGGCCGACAGGATCTGGCAGGAGGTGCAGGCAGCCCAGCGAAAACTTGCATGACCGCACGCGTACGACGTTATGTACCGAATGAGCACCGGACAAGGATGGGTACGTGAGTGAATAGATCCATAGATCCATAGATCATAGATGATAGATACAAGAATGATAGGCTACCACTACCGCTTGCTCTCTTTTTTAAAGGATGTATATCGGTGCTATGTATGTCTCCTCCTCCTCCTCCTCCTCCTCCTCCTCCTCTTCTCTGTACCATAGAACAGGCCACAAGCAAGGACAATTCATATCAAGGTAGAGCTGGATCTGACGCCACATCAGCCCAAGACTGCTCTGTGTGCAGCATGTGGTAGGCTAATCGATGCCTCATGCCTTTGGCGTGCATCTGGTGTCCGTGCGCACACACATGACGTCTTCGATGCGTGTCAACGGTTGCTATCGCTTTACAATGTCTTTCAACGTATCGTCGATCTTCTTCCCTTCTCACTCTCAACATCCATCAAGCATAGACAGATACTCCACCGTACTTACCGTAGTGAATCCAGAGGTCAACGGAGCGGAACAAGTTTTCTCATAAAAGCAATATCAAACAGACAATGACTCACGTCATGCCCAGCAACAATCGGTGTGACTATGATGAGCCGGACATCGTACTCATTTCGAGCGACAAGGTGCAGATGCTGGTTCACTCGTATCAGCTCATGGCTGGAAGGTGAGTGACAGTGTCTCACTGCGTTGTCCTACCCGAACCATGTCACGCAAGAGCTGTACTGAAATCCTTTTCTGAGCTCAGCCCCGTTGTCAGAGAGATGATCGCTTTGGGAACATCAAACGATGATCCTAAGGAGGTCGTTTTCACTGACGACTTTCTGGAGCAATCAACGGTCTTAAGCTACTTCCTGGACCTTTTTTATGTTCGTCCGCCAGAGGAATGGGAACCTCGCAACATCGACATTGATGACTGGGAACATCTCATTTGCCTCCTGCAAAAATACGATGCCAGGGCTGGTCTTCAGCTGTTCAGACTTGCCGTGCCGAGATGGCTGGGAAGCAGAGTGATGCCGCCCATTGCAGCATTTGCTTTTGGGGAGTTGCCTGGACAACGCAGCACTCTGCGCTGAAGCGATACGCCACGGGGCCAATTGGAAATGGAGAAACGTTAAAATCAAGTGGGGGGTTAAGTGGCCCTCTATCCGCCCGCCGGATCGTTTGTCTACCACGACACTCCTAGACGTGCATGCTAATCCGGGAAATTGGGCAGGTACTCGAGCTCCCGTTCCATCGACCAGCTAAGAACTGGGATTCGATCGGCTCCAAAGGTGTATTCGATCTAGCGGCAGCGCCGTTGGCGCTTCTCCGCAGAATCCCTGATGAGTACAAATTCGCCTTGTTGCGTTCGTTTTCGACGAAGGATACGTCAGATGATGCCGGTTTCAAAAAAAGGGCTGAGGAATTCGGACGACTCATACTCGTCATTGAGTGAGAATGACTGCACAAGCACGTGAGTTGCGAGTTGACGTCCGCCATGATTGAGGACCGCGTCAGCTTACCAGTGCCTGTGTAGAAAACAAGGAGGTTAGCAGGGGTCAGCCGAAGCAAGAGAATGAGTCGATGTGGGGCAGGACAGATGATTCTGCAAGATTGCCTATGCATTCCGACTGTATTATAACCTTGTTCATTTCAATCATTCCCGACAACTCCAATACCAAGCAATGACAGTTTTACTCCAGCTGCGCGGGAACCTTTCGTGGTGACGAGTTTGCCTCCCAAGCAGCCATCAAGCTGATCAGAGTTGGCTCACTCCACTGACGGCCGATGAAGGCCATTCCGAACGGCTGGCCAGACGGGAGGTAACCAAGGGGCACGCTGACGATAGGGTAGCCGGCAACTGCTGCTAGTGACGAAGCGTAGCCTTCGGTAGGGAGGACGAGGGCATCTGCTCCGTATTTGTCAAGCGTAGCGTCGATTCCTCGGGTACGACCAATATCGTAGTCCTGAGCTCGGGCTTTAACGTATATTGTAGCGTTCTTGCCTGTGGTCTGTACAGCGCGGACCAAAGTCTGCTGACAGCATTCCCCAGGTGCGAACTCGAGGTCGGCGTGCGCGTCGTCCCAGTTGATCAAGTCTTCCAGCGTCTCGATCTGCGCATCGGAGATCCAAGAGAGATAGCTGGCGAGGTCGACCTTGATATCTGTGTCCAGGACTGTTGTCTCCGCTGTTGATGTGATCAACTCCTCGGCGGAAGGTACATCGGCAGGATCGACGATTTTGGCTCCGAGGGAGCTCATCTTGCTGATAGCAGCGTTGACGGCCACGTTGATCTCGGTCGGGTTTCCGGAGATGGTCTCGTTGTAAAATACTGAGCGAGGGATAGCGAGCGTCTTGCCCTTGAAAGTAGCGTAATGCGCAGCAGTGAATTGGGTGTAGTTGCTGAGAGTATGGTTTACCGCTGCGTACGTGAACGAGTCACTCGCGTCGAAACCGACCATGTTCTCAAGGATGAGCGCGGCGTCATACGTCGACTTTGCTATGGGCCCCACGGTATCTTGCGTGCTGGAGATAGGGATGACGCCGGTACGCGAAGACAGGCCGACGCTCATACGGATGGTATACAACGCGGCGCGGTTGCTGGGGCAGACGAGGGATCCGTCCGTTTCCGAGCCTAGGGAGGCGGCGGCAAAGCCAGCTGAGACGCCTACGGCAGAGCCGGAAGAGGAGCCGCAGGGATCACCGCCCGCCGCGAAGCCTCCAACGACATAGGCGGACTGCGTCTGCCCGCCTCGCGCGGACCAGCCGTTGGTGATGTTGCCTTTGTAGTTTGCCAACTCGCTCAAATTGGCTTTCCCAATGACGATCACCCCCTTGGCCCTTAACTTGCCAGCGACAGGACAGTCGCCCGGAGTCTGAGCCCCCAGGAATGCGTAGTTGCCCGCTGTGGTGTTCATCCCGAGAGACATATCGGTGCCGACATTGTCCTTGAATAGCATAGGGATACCGTGCAATTCCGATAGTACGGTCTACAAAGTCAACCACAAGGTATGAGCTCATACCGCTGCATAGATAGGAGAAGCGAGACGTACGCCGTTGGCCCGCATGTCATCCATCTCTTGAGCGATAGCCATGACATTGTCATATGGCGCTGTCTCGATCACTGCGCGCAACTCCAGCCCCTGGTGGTTGTTTGCAGCGATGTTGTCCTATCGGACGCAAGTACTTATCAGCTTGGCGCAGTTGATGGGAATGATTTGACGACTGGACATACGAGGTACTTCTGCACTAACTGGACACTGGTGATCGTGCCGTTGGACAGATACTGCTGCAGTTCTTGTAGAGTCACCGATAAGATGTCGATCTCACTGGGGAAATACCATCGTTTCGGTAAAGCAGCGGGTGATGCGCTGGTGAAGGACAACAGGGAGGCGACTCCTATCACCCATGAACCGAGGTCAAACTTCATTTTGGCGAGATAAGCGCAAGTGGCAGGTCCGCTGCTGCAAGGACTACTTTCTAGATTGGTAGATACAGGAGAACGAACAGGATTCCGGGCGTCAAGCTTTATCTTATATAGATCAGAGATCAACTACTGTGATTTACGAACCGGACTCGTCCGATCGCCGACATCTCGCTGTGCGCCGCCCTTATCTATAGCCGCGGGCGCTGACAGGACCAGACGCATTCACCCACTCATGCACTCGCATGGTACTTCCAGGAGATCGGACATGATCTCTCCGCAGATTCCAGCTCCCACATGCTCCTACCCCGCCTGACGTAATGAGCGAAGCGTCATCCATACGCTTGTCCTTCCCAATAGTTCGAATGTACGAGTGAGAGCGGGACGAGATAACTCCACTTAGCGTACTTGTCGTGCCTGAGTTCCGGCGAGTGACTTTGCGTCGTAACTCGGCCTCTGGCCTTCTTATCTCTGCTGGCAATGTAAAGTACCAGGTTCGAGCTGGTACCGAAGTCGACTTCTTGGAATCCACGATTCTTGTGCAGAACGCCATCGATGTCACCATTGGCTGCTCGATCAAATTCCAACAAACTCACCAAGCTTTACCGGCATTTATCCGGCTTCTAGGAAGTAGGAAGAGTATATCGTGAGCTTCTCCGCCTCAGCAGTACCAACAGTCATACCGTAGTGCAGCATATCATATATGAGTTATGATTCATTGCTCACCCAGCCATACGACGACATGCAGTTAAGAAGTATGCATGGCGCATCATGCTACCTCAATAGCTAAGTGGCATGGAGCAGGAGTCCACACATTGCCTTGATGCTCCAGGTGACACTCGCCTGCAACGCGGAATCAAAAACTCGCCTGGTTTCCCCACATCCTTCCCCGCTCACGCATGAACCGGATATTGTTGTTTCACTTCTCGAGTACATCACCAGCATCAATTGACGCTCGGACCATTCCGTTCTCATCTCGCTTTCCTCTCTCTACAATCTACTCTGACACCCACCAGTACCCGAGTAATCTTACAATGAAGGTAGTTGCTCATCTGATCCAGTGTCTCTGAGAGCGAGCGACCTCGACGCTGGGACGCGTCGTTCTACTTGACACCTGCCCTCAAGCTCAGTTACGATGTCGGGAGGTAACATCAAAGTGGTAGTCCGGTATGTACGATTCACGCCTTTGAGCATATGCCTACCGCTAATTGCAATGCCTTAGATGCCGACCTCTAAACGCTCGAGGTCAGCGTCCGGAAATGTCCCCTGGTCATCATGAAAAGCTGATGTGTCCGCAGAGCTGGCGAGAGGCGCCAAAGGCTTGATCCGGATGGAAGGGCAGCAGACCATAATTGATCCACCAGACCGATCTGAACAATCGTCCAGTCGAGCAACGGAGAAGAAACCACTGACCTTTTCATTCGGTACGCACCCTTCCATTCCCCCGAAACCGCGAATCCACCTGGCTAATAGAGTTCCTCGCTTCGCGGACACAGACAAGTCGTATTGGTCTGCAGGACCGCGTGATGAGCCTGGCTACGCTTCTCAGCGGACGCTTTATGATGATCTCGGTGTGGATCTGCTCGACCATAGCTTCGAAGGCTTCAATACTTGTATTTTTGCTTGTGGGTGGTCTTGTCAGTTCACCAGATGTGCTCTTCGCTCATTGCAGTATGCCTAATTCCAGATGGTCAGACTGGAAGGTGAATACCTCCAAACATCACAGATCAATCACTAGAGACTGACCGTCCGTCGTTTGTTTGTACAGTGGGAAGAGCTGTGAGCTAGTTCATCTTTCAACGCTCGAGAGAATAGCTAACGAGAGGATCAGATTCCATGATGGGATGTAAGTCAGCGATGATGACAGACGATCAAGCTTAGCGCTGACATCAGACTCTACAGATGGTGCGGACAAGGGTATCATACCTCTCACCACTTCCGAGCTCTTTCGTCGAGTGGAAGAGAGGTCGGTCCGCGACCCCAATCTGTCATATACCGTAGAAGTATCCTACATCGAGATATACAATGAGAAGTGAGTCGCCATTCTCCGAAATGCAGATCATTCACTGACGCACTGCAGAGTCCGCGATCTTCTCAATCCCAAGAACAAGGGCATTCTCAAAGTCCGAGAACATCCAGCTTTGGGACCGTACGTTGAGGACCTGAGTCGGCTAGTAGTGGAAAATGATGCGCAAATGATGACACTCATGGCCGAAGGGAACAAGGTAAGCTGTGATGATGATCGTACCCTCCTCACCAGCTGACATACTCTAGGCGCGTACCGTTGCTTCAACAAACATGAACGAGACTTCTTCACGGTCGCACGCGGTTTTCACTGTCATTGTAAGCTTTTCCTCGACCCTGTACCTGGCAAGAGAGGAAACTAACGATATGTCGCAGCTGACCCAGAAACGGCATGATTCGCAAACCGATATGACGGGAGAGAAAGTGTCCAAGATCTCTCTTGTTGATTTGGCAGGTAGCGAAAGACAGGCATCTACGGGAGCCACAGTGGGTTGTGACACGCTCTTCGACCAGCATATCTGATGTTTTCCCAGGGCACGCGATTGAAAGAGGGTACGAACATCAACAAATCTCTTACCACTCTCGGTAAAGTCATTGCGGCGCTCGCTCAGGCTAGTAGCGAGTCTGCCAGAGGCAAGAAGAAGAAAGATGATTTTGTGCCATATCGAGATTCGATTTTGACGTGGCTATTGAAGGAGAGTCTGGGCGGTAACTCCAAGACTGCTATGATAGCTGCTATCTCGTGAGCAAGTCCCTGCGGTCGAGAGTGATGACTGACCAATGATCTGTAGGCCAGCAGATTGTGAGTATAGTGACCATCACTGACTGCAGCCGCTTACGATCACGTGCGTGCAGACGAAGAAACGCTTAGGTGAGCGATTATCGATACAAGGATGAGCATATCTAATTCCACTATAGCACCTTGAGGTATGCCGATGCCGCAAAGAAGATCAAAACGCATGCTATTGTCAACGAAGATCCAAATGCCAAACTCATCCGGTATGTCTCTCGTGCTGTGATGCTGGAGATACTGACTGTTTCCTGGCAGCGAACTCAAGGAAGAATTGGAGTGTGAGCTACCGCACTTCTATGTCGCGCGTTGAAGAGGTGCTGATCTGATAATACAGTATTGCGAAGTCGAGTCGCGACTGGTGCTGGTATCGGCGAAGCCACCTATGATCCACAGGTACCCCCGGAAAAGCAGATAGTTACATATAGAACGAAGGAAGGCGAGATACGTAAGGTCACTAAGCTGGAGCTACAAGATCAACTTCAAGCGTCGGAGAAGCTCATGAGCAGCCTCAACCTTACATGGGAAGAGAAGATGACCAGAACCCAAGCGATTCAGGTGGAGCGAGAGCAAGCACTAGAAGAGCTGGGCATTAGTATCGATAAAGACGTGAGTGTCAAACGAATGTCCTGAACAAGGCTAAAACTTCCGGTATAGATGGTGGGCGTTCACGCTCCCCAGAAGCATCCGTCGCTTGTAAATCTTAACGAAGGTAAGTGTGTTGTATCGTTTTATTGCGCAGCTGACCTTTGCTGTTCAGATCCACTTATGTCAGAGGTATGTGGACCTGGGAGCGCAGCGGTTGACCTTGAAAGTGCTTGATCTATCAGCTCAAGCCCGGCACCACCGTCGCTGGCAGTGAGGACGCCGATAAGGCACATGTCAAGTTGTCAGGCTCGCATATCCTTGCCGAGCATTGCA
Organism: Cryptococcus sp. GC_Crypt_3; assembly: GCA_026538395.1. NCBI lineage: Eukaryota > Fungi > Basidiomycota > Tremellomycetes > Tremellales > Cryptococcaceae > Cryptococcus > Cryptococcus sp. GC_Crypt_3. The sequence continues at coordinate 117,005 of JALPCB010000023.1, forward strand.
TCTTCACTAACGAGGGCGGTGTCGTCTCAGTCGAAGCGATGCCTGATGCGCGAACATTCGTAAATGGCAAAAGAGTGCCCCCAAACGCTCCAATCAAGCTGCTGAACGGCTTTCGCGTCATCCTGGGCGACTTCCACGTATTCCGATTTAACGATCCGGGCGCAGTACGCGCCGAGCGGCAAAGACTCGCTGGTTCCGCGTCTCTCGATAGTCTGTCAGGTGTCGCTGGTTCGCCTGGCATGCGCTCTGATTCTCCCAGTAGTAGACTCGATGCTGAGCTCATGGATTGGTCAGCGGCGCGAAGAGAAGTCGCAGATATCGAGAGGCTGGGAGATACGGATCTGGACAGGCTTTTCGACGATATCGTGCGTGACGTAGTGTGCGAGTATGGCTGACGCGAACAGGTCAAGGTTCGTACACAGCGCAAGCGGCCAGAGAGTCGGCACGATGTGGCAGCGGAGCTGGAATCTCGCCCGATGACGGCATCGCAAACTGAGGAGTCACTGGACGCACATCTAAACCCCTGGGAAGGTCCACCGGCAACCACGATGTCCTCGCACAGCATCGAAGCGCCCCCAGCCCACGAGATCGACGATGCCGCCTTTCCCAAAGAGCCATCCGATGCTGTATCAGAGTCGTCAACCATACCTTTCCCTATTGGATATGATCAGAAAGCCGCGGATGCAGCAATACATCAGGAGCATCTCACTAGACAATTACGTTCAATGGCCCAGGAGGTCAAACGCGCTCGCTCCGAGGCCGCAGTCGCAAAAGCATTGGAGCGAACTACGATAGAGCCAGCACAGTGGTCGCCGAAGGAGCTGCGATTGATTAAGCAAGCAGTTGAGAGGTGGCGACGTCTAAGGACATTTCACATGGCGGAGCAGATCTTGACGGGCGCAGTAAATGTACGCGAAGCCAACGTTATCGCGTAAGTAGCTTCACCGTGTGTGGCCATGCACGGGAGAAAGCTGACAACTTCTTGAAGCAACGAAATGGGCAAGAGGGTTTCGTACAACTTCCTCATCGTCGACTCAGCTTCGATCTCGTCGGTCTCCACGCTTGATGACCTGAATTTTGTCGTCGAATTTGAGGATGTGGCGGACTCTGTGGTGGCTCAATCTGGAGGACCTGCAGTTGTCGTCAAAGTGATTGACCGAGAAGCGAAAGGTGAGATAATCCAGCAGGGTCGGGCTGACAAATAGCGGTGTACCTCTGGGATCTGCTACGCTTCACCCAGCAACTGGATAAGATGCGCAAGATCATCGTTTTCAAGGAACGGCCAAATTATTCCCTTCATTTTCGGATCGATGAACCTTTCGTCAACATCCCTGCACCCACCTTCACCACTATCGGTGTCGCGAAAGCACCATTGCGTCTGCTCTCGAATCAGCTGTCCTACTGTGCGACGGTGCCTATCTTCTGTCCGTATACTCAGGAGGCGATAGGCTCCTGCAAGGTCGACTTCAAGTGCTCATCCTCAACGTCATCTGGCGTCGCGACACCAGAATCCACGTGGCTACCTATGAAGAACGCTCTTGTGCCTGGAAGCAAGTTTGCCTTCACCGTTACCATCGATACGGTCAGAGGTCTTTCTTCGGAGGATTTCGCCTCGGTTCATGCCCAGACGAAGTTGTCTTCCCTTATTGGTCCGACTGTCGCTTCAGAAGACACATTTGCGTCACTACCTGTTGATCTCAGCAAAAGCTCCGTCGCTCACATATCGCTGAAACGCACAGTATCAGTCATTGCTACTCCTGAGCTCTCCGCTTACCTTCGAGACGGATATGTTACCATCGAATATTTCGCCAAAGTTCGGACCGGATATCTCAGCAGGCTGGAAAGATGGGATGCAAAGCGAGAAGCCTCTCCGCCTGCTTCGGCACCTGGTACGCCTGGGAGATCGAACGAGCGTAGGCCAGCAATGCGCCGCTGCGAAACGGATTTCGTCAGTCCCGAACATCACGACGTTCTTGCTGCCATCGAGATACAAGAACTCGCTGCGAATGGCGAATATGAGCCGTCCGAAGTGTACGAGAATGTCTTCCAGCTTCATCAAGGTCTCCAAAGACGTCTACGTATCGGCCTTACGCATTCTTCGGGAAAAGCATTTCCATGGAAGCGGCTGGCCTATCTAAGCTTGAGCGATGTCCGACTTGCGAAAAAAGGTCACTTTTCGAGCGTCAGTAAGCCGGAAGTCGAACTGCGAATGACGGCCCAAGAAGTGGAATATGTGTCAGACGGAACGTCACTTTTGTCCGCTGCTGGAACATGGGACACATCTGTCCATGGGTGCCAACAACTGGACCGCCGGACGCCGTCAGAACAGCAAATCCTGATCCGATTGACTTTCCTGGTGGACGTGGAAACGATGGATGAGCCCGCTGTCTTCCAGCTCGATCTACCCATCAAGATCCTGGGCCGAGATGCGCGTCGTTCATCCTTCCTAGCCTTCTGGAATACCAGCAAGCTCTTCAGCAGTGTCACAGCAATCTTCGCAGTCGATCTCACGCCTCCGATGGCTCGCTCGACGTCGGATCTTTGGAGACTTGATACCGCCAAGAAACACGTCCTTGGAGAAAAAGGACTGGGAGACTGGAAGCCGAGGAGCTTGACGTTATTGGAAGACTATGCGGGACTTAGGAGGACGGCGAAAGCTATCTCGGATGTTCAGGCTACCAAAGCTGTCTTGGACCTCATCGACGATATTGAGGCCAAGGAGTCTACCGAGGCGGATAAGCGGGAGCTGCTGCAAAAGTGTCTGGACCTGTGGAAGAAGGAGATGAACTGCAGACTGGTCGTAAGTCCATTCGTTTGTTGTTTTGATCCGGAAAGCTTATCGCCTGCTGCAGCTCAATGTCAAGCGAGAGTCAGCGGAGGAGGAAGCGATAGCAAGGAAGTTGCGGAAGGCGTTGCCTGAGCTGGAGCCGAAGCTCGTCCCGATGGTCAAGGTCCAGCCTCGAGTGTGAGTCCAGGCGCGTCTGCTTCAGGCCGATTCTTTGCGGAATACAGAAGGGTGAGCCTAATGCAGCCCTTGACCCTGTAGTGAGCACATAGCGAAGAGTGGGCAACTTATGCTATTGCGCGACTCGCAAGCGAATCAGTGGGACAAGCTATTCTTTGTTTTAAGAAGGTGAACAATGCGGTCCTATGTGAGGAATCAAGCTTATCTCTCTGTCAATTGCAGACCGTATCTACACGTGCATGAGAAAGCTGGAATGCGCGAGAAACAGGTCATTAATCTCGCCAAGGCGCATGTGATTGCCAGCCCAGACGTTGAGAGCTTGCTCGGTGTAAATCAACTCGTTCATCAACCGAGAGCACGTGAGCTGACAGTGTCCACTCGAACAGAAACGCTGGGCATTCACCCTCTTCACCTCAACCAATTCTTACGTGCTTCAAGCGGTGTCCGAGAAGGAAATGAAGGAGTGGTCATCGTGCATCAGCACTAGCGCCGAGATATGAGCTGTTAGTATCAGAAGGATGGTGCAGCTCTGCAATGACAAGGAAAGAAGGTATCTACCCTGTGATAGGATATCCCTCATTGAGATACCAATTGTATAATACTATACTCGACTCTTGATGATACTTATGAGTCATGATCACGCCCACTCTGGCACTACATACATCAGCGGACAAGACGTGCCAAAGGTGACTATATGAAACTCTCCTTGCTCCTTATAAAGTCTCCGCCCAAAAGCCAAAGCCATTGTTCATGCCACAAAGAAAGACGAGGACAGAGACGCGGCTTTAGTGCACTAGTGCTATGGTACTTTGGTGCTTTGTGCTGCTGTGCTCTTGATACCAGGGTGAGGACGCAAAGGACCGTTGTCGTTCATCAAACTTCAAACTTGGCTTTGCAGATCGCAGGCTGCTACTCCGTATCACTCCGTGTATGGAATATGCGAAGAGGGGATGTGCCCGTCTGCTACCTAGTACAATAGGTTGCACTATAGGTATGTATGGTTGTGGGAGAGACGAGAGACGAAACTTGGCCTGATAGGGCAGGGTGAAGAGGGGCCAGGAGCGTAAGGGGGTTTGTGTCTGAGCGCAAGTCGCTTACACTTTGAGACAATGGCCAAAGACCATAGACCAAGCTCCGAAGAGGATGCATGTTATCAGTCTATCAATGCATAATATGTACATCTACATTCACAGCATAGTACAACATAGCATAGCCCAAAGACAGTGGGAGTGATAACGAAATAGCTATTGGTAATTTAATTCACTCTGCTACTGTGCTACTCTCGGTCACATTATCAGTGATAGTGATAAAACCCACGTTCTACCTGCCAACCTGCCTCCGCCGCGTCTCTCCACCCAGCGACCCAGCGGACCAACCCCCCAACCGTCTTTCTCGCCTCATCGCAGTCCTCCTCTTGCTTCTGCTCTGCTCAGCGCACACCTCAGCATAGCGGCAAAGCAGCAAGCAAGCAAGCAGCAAAGGCAGCAAAGGCTAGACTACGAGCACGAGTAGCCTCTAGTCCATAGCTCGATCCACCCTCTCGTATCGGCGGCAGGTTCCATGAGCCAACCACATACTCATACACTTAGCCATACGAGACATCCACCCACACACCAACTCGACTTCGAGTTCGACCAGCATCTCTCCTCGCCCGTATCGTACCCCGACGACGGGAGCGCGCACGCCATCTCCCTGCCCCCACCCCAAAATCACGACCACGCCCACTACCAGGGCTTCCACTACAACCACAACCACAGCCAGAACGACCTCCTCTCCCCGCCGTTACTACCGCACCAACAGCACCACCGCCGATCGCGCTCCGACGCCGACGGTCCCTTCCTCCTCCCACGGCCGGTCTCGTCCCCTGCCGCACCCTCCACACCAACCTTCTTCCAACCGCCGCCGATCAGAGACGATAACGACCCCTCGTACCCTTACAGATCGCGCATACCGTCCATTGTCCTCCCGCCGTCTGGCTTGTTCAGGCGTCCGTCCAGTCAAGCTCAAATCCACGCATCGACCTCTGCATCAAGAAGCAGTCCGTACGAGCAGCCGTATCTACCGTCTCTATCCACTCCCGGTCTGCCATCCGCGTCAGCAGTGGGACCAAGCTCAAGTGGTACTGCGCGCCTACATCGTCACACTCTCAGTCACAGTAGTCAAGGTAGACTAAGCCCTTCGGCGTCGTCCCCGTACGCAGGTCAATATCACGCTTATAGCAGCAGCGGCATACCTCTGTCCGCGTCGTCTACATCCAGTCAAGGTTTCGGCGAACGGGGTCTGCGATCCCCTCATCCACCGCTCACCGCATCTCTGACCACACCGCACAACCATACTCTCTGGCCTCCACCTCTCTTCCCCATCGAAACATCTCATCACTCTCGCACTCATCCAAACGCGCATACACATACACACTCGTACTCTAACTCCCACTCTCACTCCAACTCCCACTCACGCTCACCCCTGCAAGACGCTGCACACGCCAGGACATACTATACAACTCCGCTTGACATACCCAGTATCCCTGGACCAAGCAACAGTCATTTTCCTCCTGCTGCGATACCGTTGAATCGACTATATCCGTCAGCTCCGCCCTTTTTACCTCCCCCTACCAACTACTCTCGCAGCTCTCCGGTCCGCATCCCGCCTCCCTTACGCTTCAAGTACTCTGCTACACCGCCCGACATGCCGCCCAGAAAGAAGGCAGCCGCCGGGCCAAACACGTCCGCCTCATCTCTCGCGGCGACCTCGTCAACACCGCGTACGATGTCATCAGCGACCAACACTGGCTCTGGACCACGACGCAAAGCGCCCAATGGCAAAGGCTGGACGATGGAGCACACGTATGATTCAGTGGGACAGAAGAAAGAAGTCATCGTTATCGACGACTCGGCAAGTCCAATGATACCGGCCGATATACCGAGGAAGAGAACGAGAGCGCAGGTAGCGGCCGAACAGGCATTGTACGCCAATGGAGGGAGTGTCCCCACATCCAACGGGCACGGTGGAAGCTCTAGTGTGACCGGATCAGCGAAAAAGAGGAAAGTGGACGCGGCGGAATCAGGCAGTGCCAAGAAGAGCAAGGCTAAGGTAGCTAGCGTGAGTGATTGCCGTGTGCCAGTTATGTCCTGAGGGCTGGATGCTGATTATTGTGATCACACACGCAGACTGCAGCGTCAGCATCAGTACAAACGACCGGCACCGGCCAATGGCAACAGACGCAAGCTACCGCTCCTGCTGTCAGGTATAAGCCCATAGCTCCCCCTGCGGGTCCCCCAGGACAACCGGCCCAACCAGTGTGGGATGATACAGAGGGGCATTATGTTGTCAAACCGGATGACGTGATAGGAGGCAGATGTGAGAATCCACTCATCCATCAGTAATAGACGATGCGGGACACTGATAACCTGCCTCGCCACAGACAAAATCGTCAGACTGCTGGGACAAGGGACATTCGGAAAAGTCGTCGAAGCCAGACATATTGAGACAAGACAGAAAGTCGCCGTCAAGATAATAAGAGCCGTACAGAAATATCGCGATGCCAGCAAGATCGAGATCCGGGTTTTAGAGACGCTCAGGCGGGCTGACCCCAGAAATGACAAGTGAGTCTTTTCATATCATATGCACTGTTGCGCATAGGGATAGCTTGTCTTGTGGGAACATAGCTAACGCCGCGATTGCCCTTCGTAGCAAATGTATTCACCTCACGGAATACTTTGATTTCCGTAATCACCCCTGCCTCGTTTCCGAGCTCTATGGTATGAGCGTCTTCGACTTCCTGAAGCAGAACAGCTTCCAGCCGTTTCCCGAGAAACACATACAGGACTTTGCTCGGAGTCTATTGAAGAGCGTCGCGTGTGAGTCTGGTGGCACAACATGAGGCCTTTGATGGTATTCTGACGTTCGGTTTCTCCAGTCCTGCACTCACTCAAGCTTGTTCATACCGATTTGAAGCCAGAAAACATCCTGCTCTGTTCAAATGAAGCGAGACTACAAGGGCCAAGAGTGCGCAATGCCCGCTCAAAACAGATATTGCGGGTGAGTCTATCGAGGAACACTGAGCATCTAGTCGTGCTGACGACGCGGTGCAGAACACCGAGATTCGGTTAATCGACTTTGGCAGTGCAACATTCGAGTCAGAGTATCATTCGTCTGTGGTTAGCACACGGCATTACCGAGCACCTGAGATTATACTAGGTAAGCTATAATCTATGACCACCATTGAGTTTGTAGCTGACATAGAGCAGGCTTGCCGTGGTCATACCCATGTGATCTGTTCTCAATCGGCTGTATTCTCGTCGAATTCTACACGGGCGATGCGCTTTTCCAAACTCATGACAATCTAGAGCATCTCGCCATGATGGAAGTGGTGATGGGCAAGTTCAGTCAACGCGTGTTGGAGAAGGGGCGGTGAGTGTGCACTTCTTTTGCCGTCAAGACCTGAACTGATGAATGGGTTGCCCTTGTGATAGAGCGAAAAAGCCAGAATTCTTCAAAGGCAACAAGATTGATTTCCCAAATACGACCGTTTCAAAGTCAAGTAGGAAATACGTCAAGTCTATGAAGAGCCTCAAGTGAGTATGAAACTAGTATACGGGTTGGCAATCAGTGCAGCCGAAGCGAGAATGTTCGCTAATACAGATGGCATTTGCAGGGACATCATTGCACCAACAACCAAGCATGGCAACCTCTTCCTCGACCTATGTGTGAGACTACTAGAAGCCGACCCCGACGTCCGCATCAAAGTACAAGACGCGCTGCGGCATCCGTACGTCAAATGCGGCATGATGAACGCGCCCCGCTGACTCTCAAATTGATATGATAGATACTTGAACGAGCCAATACCGGAACCGGCATAGAGGGGATCACACAGTGACTTGTCTAGGCAGTTGTAGATCATGTCTCATCTTACATGTGAGTGTCAACTCGATCGTACTGCGGTGTGTCTCGACAATACATCGTTCTGCGAATTCGGCGCTGATTGGGTTTTTAGTCGTGAAAGCAGTTCTTAGTCTCGGCATTCATTTGTTACAGCATTCTTTCATGCGTATTCCCGCTTTTGCATAAATGTACTATCTCCCCCCCACCCCGTCTTCAGCATCCTCTCTGCCTGCGCGCTCCCGCCTTTCGCACAAAGTCTTACTACATTAGACCACCTATTCTGATCAGATCGATTGACGATTGACGATTGGCGACGGACGGCCATCCCGTGGGCTAATCACGTACGGCAGATAATGATATGTCATGACACAAATTGGTAAATGACATCAGTTTCAGCTAAAGACGCGAAGACCGGCATGCGGGTCACATTAGTGACGGTCAATCACCGCTCTCAATACTGCTGAGTCGGGTGACAGTATGAGCATGGAATCAAAGCTGTGTGCAATGCACGTCGTCGGCCGCCATGTATGCATGCGTCGTGTATGGCACTGCTCAAGGGTCATGGTGAAGCGATACTGAGGGCCTATGAAGACGAGATCGACCTGTACAAGTCCCCCCGACAATCACTGGGAGGCCTTCATGATGAGCGCTGCTCAGAGCAGCTAACTGACCCAATGCTCAGGGAGAGGCACAAACCGGGACAAATCTACCTCCCCGTTCACTGATTGGAGCAAAGTGATCAACTCCCCCCTGAACTCTGACGACTCCTCTTCGCCGAGCTTCTCGGACGCGGCTTCGAAACCCGTTCGGTTGCGGGACCGAACAGAAGGATCGAGCGACGAAAGGCCAGCAAGCGTATCCAGCGGAGTAATGGCGCTGTATAACTCGGACAGAGAGGCGGTGGTGGGATCCAGCGTCATCACACTGCGGCGGTCTCGTTGGACGTGATGATACGCCCTTGATGCGAGGGGGTCGAGGTACACCTTACGCTTCGTGTAAGCGGAAGTAGTATCAGTCTGACCGATGCTCTGATCCTGGAAAGACGTATCCTCCTGTACAGCAAGAGCGGTGTGAGCTATGGACGGATGCGCGGAGCATACACTTCACTCACCTCATCGTAAAAAGGGTAAGAAAGCAGTATCGATGTGGCCCGTCGTGAATCTACATATGACTGGATGCCCGAGCGAAGCGAGGAATTACTCCAGCTGACGTCCGTGTCCCGTCCGGTAAACGAGGATGACTCTTCGGTCTCCGACATGGCCGAGGGCTCTGCTGAAGTGTAGTCGTTGCTTGTATCTGTCGTCGTGTCGCTCCTGTCATTGCGACGGCTTGTGTATAGACTGGAAAGGAAGCTGGTTGTGGCATCGTAGAGCGTCATCCCGTACGATACTCTACAACGCTGTTCGAGATGGAAGAGGAACGAGGTATAGAATGCCGGAAGTAGAAAGGCACTCGGCTGCAAGACAATGAGATTGCGGGCAGACAGGGGAGGGAGCTTGAGAATACATCTGATATACGGTGAGAGACGTCGAAGACGCTCCTGCATAGACGAGAGGTGCAGCCCCTTCTCCATCAAAGGAGAGTCTTTGAGACGAGTGTCATACAGTACATAGAGTTGTAGTACAAATCAATCAGAAAGGAGAGTGTTGTGGCCCTTTGTGGCCTTTGGGACGGTGCCCTCAATCCATGCGTTTTGGCATGTGCCAGCGGCGCAGGTGGACGTTTCTGCGCGAGCAAAGCGTCCGTCATGTTCGTGTATCAGGGGGAAAAGTCCTGGTGGTCAGACGGTACTGTATGTGCAGTAAACTACTATTGCCGCCACATGTGTAGTGAAGATACATCCGTGCAAAGAGCTTGGTAGTCTGCATCGTTAGCTCGCGCAGGACGCCAAAGGCCTATGTGACTACTGGTCGGCTCTGCTGAACTGGTCAATGACATTAGTGAACGACTTTTTCTTCGGCCGCTATGTACATGCATGCTTTGTGTACAGTATGACACTGCTCATTGGTATGGCGGCACTAGTGGTATATGAATACTGTCCATGTGACATCTGCACAAGTTTCCTCAACTGAGCCCAGCCGCCTCGAGTGATAACGAGAAGCTAGTCATATGCAGCTAGTCACGCTGAGCCGCCGGGGCAGTCTGATATCGGGATACTACACCGACCTCTCTGAGCAGAGATTCGCGCAAGGTTATAATCTCAGCTCTGTCCGGGGTGTCATCGCGTTGACAAAACTTGCTGCAGGTGGCCAAAGACAGCCTATTGTTTCTGGAACGGACCTCGGGCAACAGGGAGTCAGCATTGGCCAATCTGTTGAGCTCGGTGATGTTACTCTGTATCTCGGACAGAGGTGCGGCAGTGATATCCATCTTTGACTGTGTCAAAACCTTGCGAAAAGCCCTTGCCAACAGACCTGGCGGCAGAAGCACCTTGCTGGTACCAGCAGAGGCGGTGCCAACCTGATGCTCCCCCTGAGTATGCGCGGACTTGTCTCCCTGCAAGCATAAGTCAGCTACAGATGATCACTGTGATCACCTCTCACTTCTTTGCCGAGCGTGGACGTGTCGAAGGGACTGTTGTAGCTGCTGTCCGTCCGCCAATCAAAGTCATCCAAATATGGCGCCTTTGATTCAATAGGGGCAGCGAGCGATTCTGAGCTGTGATGACTGCTCGTAGCTGGCGTCGCTTCGCCCCCGCTATCGCGGCTGCGAACGCGGGCAAAAAAGCCCCGTGTGCGTTTGGAGCTCGTCATTGTTATTGGTTGATCTGGGAGTTTGTTGCGGGTGTAAGAGAGTGTAAGATTTGGAAAGTGGCAAGGCAGTATCGGCTTGGCGGATGGCGTCTACATATATATATGAAAGGGCGTAGAATGCTTATTTGTGATAAGTGTCAAATGTGGTTCTCGAGACCAGAGGTGTTGCTTCTCGTTCAGACTTTCAGAAAGGAGGAGCGAGCGACGAACGTCGTACAGATGTAGAGTATGGCAAGACATCTTCAGGGAAGAAAGGTGACATAAGAGTCTTCTGAGTACTGTACGAGCGCTTCTCCAAGCCAATGTGATTATGGTACTGACCCGTTTTACTAGGATTTGCTCGATGAAGACGAAGCACTGTACAGTATAGGCATTTGGGCGCTATGTCATATGCATGCTTCGTGCACAGTATGGGACTTCTTGCAGGTTTCGATGTGGCCGCACTGATGGTCTGAAAACAAACAAGCAAATTTAAGTACAGATACTCTCTGCACAATCTAGCAAGATCTCAGGCCATGGGATCAGCACACAAAGAGGCGAGCTTGATGCTCGTCGGGGAGAGGTCTGAATTTGGAGAGACAGCCGACCTGGGTTACTATAATGCTGGACCTTGATGAAAATAGCATTCAGTTGCGCATTGTTGCGCCGACGGGCTCTAGCCTGGTAAGAGGAAGCGGCCACAGACGCCGCAGCAGACGCCGTAGCAAGTATATTGAGCCTGTCAGTGGCATTGTGTATTGTGTATGGGGATGCGTCGCGAAAATCAAGCGGCAGCTTAGTCTTGATACCGGTAATAAGCTTGTGTTTGGATGTAGTCCAGGATTACTTCTTTCTGTGACTTGTCATAAGCGGTACACAAACAACTCGCTTTGCTCTGGAGCCGTAATGACATGTCTAGCTATTCGAGCAATGTTGGCTAAAATGGACAACGAACGTGATCATCTCACCCACCGTGACTTTCTGCAAATTGTTAGTGCGGATATGATGGATCGTCTGAAGACTGAGATCATTCGTCCTTGGTCATTCGTCCGAGGATGGATCTTGCGTTCTTCTAATCATGTAATCATCATTCTTCGTCAGACGATCCATTCACAAGACTCTCGCAACACACGATGCGAGAGGTGCCACTGCTTGAACGAAAAGGACGAAGTTGCGAAGGGTTTCCGTGCATAATTGGCCGACAGAAGGGGACTGCCTCGCAAGTCAATGAGGGGCAGGAGTTGCGTTCATGCCTTGTGATCGTGCCACGCTGCTCAGCAAGACGGATCCAGCAGCCTGCCTATAAACCTGCCCGTCATTTCTTCCTGCTCAGCTTTGGCTCACGTTGCTGCACAGTAATTGCTTGTCAACGATGAACGCCGGCTGGATCAGACTTGTCAAGGAGCATTCCAAGTCAGTAAACGCGCAACCCCCATCGGCCACTGTTTTTGCCTCGGAAAGCGTTACCTCTCAGGCGGTGTCGTGTAGGGACCGAGACCGACTTTTAAGCAGCTGACTGTGTGTGTCATTTGTATGTATGCATCGTATGCTGAATTGTATGGCATCTGCCTACTCTACCTAGTGGACGACGACGTGCTAGTCGTTGGCTGATGTGGTCTCCGCCTTATCTCCGCCTATGACCGGTCGGCCTCTGCTACTGCGTCATTGACGGCAGTCTTGAGGTCCGCGATAGTCTGCTTTGGGTCTTTGGAGCCAAAGACGGCCGTTCCTGCGACGAGCACGTTCGATCCTAAATAGGGAGAGGATCAGGATACTTGATCGATATGACATGAAGAGTAGTTGAGTCTGCAAACTCGCTACTCACCAGCTTTCGCACATTGACAGGCGTTTCCAGTCCCGACACCACCGTCAACCTGGATGTTTTTCCCAGGGAATCGTTTCCTCAGATCCTGCACTTTCTCAAGACACTCAGGCATGAACTTCTGACCTCCGTAGCCTGGCCTGACGGTCATGACGAGCAGCATGTCGACTGCGTCTCCTAGTGATTGGGTGATGACGGATGAGGGCGTTTCGGGGGAGATGGCGAGACCAACGAGCATCTTGTGCTCCCTGATCACGGAAATGACGTGTTCCGGCTCGGCTACAGTAGTCAGACGAGCAGACGATCTCAGCTAGAAGCACTGATATACATGGTGGGAAAGCGGACTGCGAGCGGTACTCACAGGTCGCCTCGTAGTGGAAGGTGTATGACTTTCCGCCTGCTTTGGCGATATCCGGCACCCACTTTGCGGGGTCGGACACCATCATATGACAATCCATGAAGATGTCGGGGATGTTGTCGCGGACACAGGTCAGGATGGGTGCGCCCATAGTGATATTGGGGACAAAGTGGCCGTCCATGACGTCTGCGCCGCGTGTCAGTAATACAGAAAACGGGACTTGATCAAGCTCTTCGGGGGTTCTGAACTCATGTGAAGGATGGTATACGTACCCATGTGAAGCCAGTCACAGCCATTGTCGATCATCCGTCGGCACTCGTCAGTCAGCTTCGACAAGTCGCTCTATGTCACAAAATCCAGTCAGCTAAACAAAATATCGACAACGGCAGTAACTAACTCACGGCAAGAACCGAAGGGGAGATAATAGCTTTGGTCGACATATTGTGCTCAGTAAGTTCCGTTGCTTGATAGAGTATAGTATGTGGATATTGTTGTTGTTGTCGCTGGGAAAAGTTGAGAAATGGTTGAGAAATGCACTGTAGCGATGACGTCCGAGCTGATAGTCCCGGTCCGACGCCGAGCTGCTGATACAGTAGAACCACGTGTCTCTGTACGTAATATCTGCCAAACGCTTTTCTCGCTTTTTCTCCCATTCACTGTCATGGTGCATGGCTTTGCCACCCGAGTGCTTGCTTGCAACAACGCTCGTTACAGATAACTATAGAGTCGGTTGACTCGAGCAGTATATTGCATTCGTTCCGCTATCGCACTCATCAAGTCACCCACATTCAGCATGGCAGGTCCGCTCTCAGTCGAGGACATCGTGGCCAGACAAAAGGCAGAAAAGGAAGCTGCTGCAAAGGTACGTGTAACGTTCACGTCTTTTACATTGTGCTGGACAGGCCACAGTCTGCCTTTTGTCGAATCAGAGATCCGAGCTGATCATTCATCTTTCCTACAGCCCAAATTCCTCACGAAAGCCGACCGCGCGAAGCTTGCTCTGGAAAAGCGCAATGCTGAAGTCAAGGAGCAGCAAGAACGCGAAGACGGGGAGCGGAGACAGAGGCAGGACTTTGACCGCGCTGCCGAAGAGGAGAGGAGGAGAGCCGACCAAGCGCGATACGGTGGTGGGCCAAGTTCTGCCAGTGGAAGATGTGGGTTACCAGTGATTCGTGGTCGTGGTAAAATGAGTGTTAAACAATTGGTGGAAATTCTCACAGATGACCGATACGGTCGGCCGGACGACAGGTATGGGCGACCCGATCCCAGGGATCAACGGTCACATCATGGAGGAGACGGGAGGAACGGCGGATCTCATCACAACGGTGGATCTCATCACAACGGCGGAAATCACAATGGAGGAAACCACAACGGAGGCAGTATACCCAACGGGCCTCGCGGATCAGCTCCGCCTACCGGACCCAGAGGGATGCAGAATGGCCACAGTAACGGAAACGGGCACGCCCACGGTGCAGGAGCATCGACACCTGCCGTTTCTTCACCGCTAGCTGCAGGAACATCGTCTCTGGATTCAAACGCACAAGTCGATGCCGCTCTGCCAACTGATGCTGAACTTGCCGCTGTGCGCGCCAGATATTTAGGACAAAAGATAGACGGCAAGAAGCCTCGTCTGAGGAAAGCCAACGACAAGAAAGTCATCTTCGATTGGAACGCAGGTGATGATACGTCTGCAAGCGATCAAACGAGCTGGAAAGCAGAGGTCCTAGGAGTCGGTCCAGGAGGTACCACCTTTGGAGGGCGGTTGGCCGGGTTTGATGAGGGCGGAGTGCGAAGAGGACAGGTCGCGCACGATGACAAGTAAGCTAAATCTTTTCATCGAACACATATGTAGCTAATGACCCCGTTCTTACAGCCACGCTGATGCCTTAGAGAGAAGAAGAGCTGGAAAGGGCAATAACGACGAGCGACACTGGTCCGAGAAACCGTTGACAGAAATGAAAGACCGCGATTGGCGTATCTTCCGTGAAGATTACAGCATTGCGGCAAGAGGCGGCAGTATTCCTCTCCCGTTGCGAAACTGGAGAGAATCTACAATCCCTGAAAAGATCTTGGACGTCATTGAGGAGGTTGGATACAAGGAGCCAAGTCCGATTCAACGGCAGGCCATCCCTATCGGTATGCAGAATCGAGACTTGATAGGTGTCGCAAAAACTGGTATGTTCGCGCATGGAATCCCTACAAAAAGTAAGCTGATTAATTGACGATAGGTTCCGGTAAAACCGCTGCTTTCGTTATTCCTATGCTGGACTACATCGGGCATCTCGCTCCCCTCGATGACGAGAATCGCCATTTGGGTCCTTATGCTCTGATTCTCGCACCGACGCGTGAATTGGCTCAACAGATCGAAAGCGAAGCTGTCAAGTTCGCCAAGGGTCTTGGCTACACCTGTGTCTCGATTGTCGGTGGTCGCTCTGTGGAAGAACAACAGTTCAATCTGCGTAATGGTGCAGAAATTGTCATCGCTACTCCTGGTCGTTTGAAGGATATGCTCGACAAGAGTATGTTGGTCATGTCGCAATGCCGTTACGTGGTGATGGACGAGGCAGATCGAATGGTCGACTTGGGTTTCGAGATCGATCTCAACTTCATCCTGGACGCTATGCCCTCAACCTTCATCAAGCCTGACGACGCGGAGATCAACGCTGCTTTGACAAGCGGGGAATGGAAAGGCTGGCGTGTGACTACCTTGTTCTCGGCTACAATGCCCGCTGCGGTGGAACGTCTGGCGAGAAAGTATCTCCGAAGACCAGCTACGGTCACTATCGGTAATGCTGGTGAAGCCGTCGATACAGTCGAGCAGCGCGTGGAGTTCGTCCACGGCGAGGACAAGAAGAAGTCGCGACTTATCGAGATTCTCCGCACGATTGGCTTGCCTCCACCTATGATCGTCTTTGTCAACGAAAAGAAGACGGCGGACATGGTGCTGAAATACGTCCAGCAGGCTGGCCAGTCTGGTGTTACCTTGCACTCCGGTAAAACGCAAGAACAGCGTGAAGCCTCGCTGCAATCTCTCCGTGATGGCGCAGTCAGCGTCTTGGTGGCGACGGATCTTGCGGGTCGTGGTATCGATGTGCCCGACGTTTCTCTCGTTATCAACTGGCAAATGAGCGACTCGATTGAGCGATACGTCCACCGTATAGGTCGTACTGGTCGTGCGGGCAAGACGGGTCTCGCCATCACTTTCCTCAACAACGACGATGATGAAGTCATGTATGACCTCCGGCAGGAGATTGAGCGGTCTCCAATCTCGAAGATGAACCCGGAGCTCGCCAAACACGAAGCTGCAAAGCAGAGGATCACTCGAGAGATGAAGGTGAATTTTTACTATTCTTTCCACGCCTAGGTACTCAGCTGACCATCCTTGATCTTTGCAGAGAAAGAGGGATGACGATGAATAAGGTCGATAACGGCCAATAAAGGCAGGCTGAGCAGGGTATGCAGACCGTGTATAGGATGTCCAATATGTATGCTACCCAATGCAACGGGTCGACGTATTGTCATGTTATTTTGAGTCGAGATTTGAGTGACAAGTGCCAGAAAGAACAATGAACGAAGTCGGTTTTTGAGATCAGGGTAAATATATCGCAGTGGTGGAGGTCACCCACTTTATTGTTCTTGAGCTGTGTGCTTTACGGCCAACACACCTGGATCATTCCAATTGATCCGGTGCAACAGTCAGAAGATTCATCGAGCTCGTCGCTATCAGACAGTGCTCTGACACGAAGAAGCACGCGATGCCTGATTCACTGGAGACAGCAGCACTGAACGGTTCACTGTTCACCTTTGATCCAACGCCCGGATCACCCGCACGGTCCGCATCGACCGCTTCGCCCACTCCTTCTTCTTCGCGCGACTTGAATACAGACGACGAGCTCGCAGGATCAGATGAAGAGGGACTATTGTCTCGGCGAGGCCATATTGGTCAAAGTAGCCGGACCAAGCTGAACGACAACGGTGGGAGGGAGACGATAGATCATGATGGTCCTCAAACAGGCCCAAAAGGCGTGGTAGCAGCCAGCCGAGCTGCGTCACAGCGTTCCCAGGAGAAGAGAGACCGAGCAGCTCTAGAGCGGAATGCTGAAATTGGCCGAAAAGCTATGGTTGGTATGACAGTGCACGAAGAAGACGATGCGAGAAAAGGGGAACAGGCAGCAGAGGAAGATGATCTGAGCGAATGGAGGAAGAGGCGAAGAGCGCAGCTACAACAACAACGACGGCTGGAAGATGCCGACGAGGATGATGGAGAAGCGTACAGGGATGACGTTGATGGACGGGGACCGAAACGCGGTGGTCTGAGGGAAGTCGGTAAAGAAGGGTTCGTCGATGCGGTCGAGCAGAGGGGATGGGTTGTGGTTCTGATATATGAGCCAGTGAGTGAATGCCTGTGGAGTGCAGTGCCAATCCTTTCAACAGTATTGCTATTGAGTGCATGAGCTGATGCCTGGTGTTTGATCAGGGGATACCGCGATGCAACGCAATCCTCGCATCGCTCCTGCACCTCTCTTTGAACCTTCTACCTAATCTATCAACACCGATCGCGCTATATCGGGCGCGAGCGACATCTCTATCCTTCTCGCTACTCCCTCACACATCCAGCCTCTCCGTACAAGAGCAAGCGGAAGAGGGTGAGAACACAGAAATACCGAAGACCCGGCCTGACCCGGACGTTTTGCCTAGCTTGCTAGCGTACAAGGACGGAGAGCTCGAACGTACGTGGATTCGGGTCGATTGGGATGTCAGTGAAGATGGCATTGAGGGTCTACTGAGGAAGTAGGTTGTATTCTCACCTCGCATCTTGCTACTCTGTGAGATTCAGACTGCAGCTGACTGGAATACCGCTGTAGGGCAGGCATACTCCCGCCTATCACTGCAAGTGCGAACAGGACTTTGCCGGGACAGCGGAACCTGCTATCGGGATCCGATGACGATGAATGAACCATTAAATTATGCGCCTTTGTATCACGCAAGCACCTCCTGCCAACCAGTATTGGAAGCGATGGAGCCGTGCTCTGAGGTCAACACTATTATTGGGATCGCCGTGCCCGCCTTCGGGAGCACTGTCAATACGCCACTATGACGACGTTAATACGAGAATCTTCGCATCCTTTCTCTCTGCCTTGATTCTCTAACTTCAGAACCACGAGCGCCTTCATTCTATCTATGAGGAGGTACAAGTTGTTTGCAACATGCCAGGGCTCGGCTCGAGCAATCCACCTCCAAAGATGCTAATTTTTCTTCGCATTCTATACTGTTGCTCTTGCTTGTCACTCACTCATTGATACATACTCGATCATCAGCATCTTTCCACTGCAAAGAATGTCATCCCTTGGACAATCGAGTGAACAGGCTCGACACAGTAACAACACCACGGCTGACATCATGCTCAGGGCTGATGCACAGCTAACGCCCGATGATTTGCAGGGTGACGCGCTAGTGAGTGCCTACATATCCACCTTCAAGGCTTGCACTTCTCGGTGACAGGGACCAGCTGGTTGACACGTACACCCTTTCACCAACCCGACAGCTACCCGGCCCTGGCAATATCAGAAACATGCCTCAGTCATCGCTTCCAAATGAACTTGACAGTATTGGTGGGTCTACTTGGCAAAGTAGCCTATATACGATGGAACCAGCAGGTCTGATTCTGCAGCAGGTGAGCCCATCAAGTGCTTCTTGGAATGAAGATCAGTGGTGCTTGCGCCTGAGAAGGCCAACCCAGGTCGCATCAGTGATGGCTGCAACGCATGCAGCGGATCTGCGTTTCTTCTGCTGACCAGTCAGATTGAGGCTGCGACCTCTGGATTTCACCCTGTGCCCAATCGCTTAGCTGTAGCCAGCAGCAGCTGCCAAGGCTTACGGTCATTGCGCAAAACTACTGATACTGAAGGATATCGTTCGCGCAGTGGCACCTTTTGCGGGAAGTCTACAAAATGGCATTTTGAATTGTGCACCACTTGTGTAAGTATGGTCTCAGCTCCTTCTCCTCACAGGCATTTGTGCATTGATGTTGTAGAAACACGCTAATATGAAGTGCTGAATCTTGGTATCCTACCACCAACCAATACGGATGGTGGGCCACTACTGTACGCTTACTCCAGCTGTACAATATGACTGTGGTGGAGGATTATGTCACAAGACGAAGGGATGATCCAGACATCAATCCTGCCACTTCGCATCCCGCACAGGAGGCTTTTTGGTACTTGAAGAACGCGTGGGACAAGCACTGCAACACAAAGGCGGCAAACCAGCTGGAATCGGACTCGAAAAACAGAACAAGTTTGTTAACTTGGCGGGCCGGTATGCAACATCTCGCTCAACACCCCAGAAGGTACATTCCGTTGACTGACATTGGAGCTACAAATGAGCTGCAGGTTGGTCATTTTCCACTGATTCGATCATCTCACTCGTATAACACGTCAATTCAAAAAAGGCTAGCTCAAATACTTTGCGTGCAGCACGCATCTGCATCACCGATTTCCCTACAGCGCTCTAATCCTTGCGACGTCAGCTAATCACCTCCAAATAGCCTTGGTATCCGCAGGTGCCAAAATCGAGTGTAGCAAGTCCCGGCCATCAGCGTTTGGTAGGCGAGACTCAAGCAACTAGTTGGCCCCGCTCAGGGCCAGACGAGAGTGATACCGCAATGCCAATGGATGTTAAGTTGGCTTTGCAAAGTCATTCCGATGCTCAATGGCCCCAACCGCCGGTCGGTAGCAGTCGCTGGGTAGCACCCTCTTCGACGCTCCATCCACAATACAAAAGCCAGACAGCTGCTGAAACACAGGCTCTTGATCTTGCTAGGGGGGATTTTGATTGTGCTGCTGCGGCACTGATTGCAGATTGGGAGCGTGCTGAAGGCGTGCGAGAGAATCTCAGTGGATACTACAACGACTGACTTTCCCTTGGCGTAATACTGTACGTTCGAATGAGGATAAGCATCAGTCTCATGTACAACGGGTGCGGGCCGCGGCCCAGCGGCGGGCTTTTAGTCCTCAGCAATTGATATAAAAGAGAAACCGGCATGCAACGACTGTGAACGGAAACACCGAAGCGGCTGATCGTTCCGCTGTAAATCTCTTTGCTGATGTCCGCGTGTCACAGAGATGGTCCGCCAGTGGGTCTGTGTGATGCGGATTAGGAGAGGAAAATATACATGGCGATTGGTAGATACATCGAACTGTGATGCACAGAGAATGATGCCGATCTTCGAACGCACAAGAAGAAAGGAAATACTAATCTATACAATCAGTCGCAAATCTGCCGTGGTTCATCTTTCTCCAGTGCCTCTTCTTCGAGTGGCAAGCGGCTTAATGTTAGCCCGCCAGTTCCTTGATAGGCGCCTCCATTCGCCAAAGTAAACCGTCTAATCTCCTTCCCCTCAGCGGCGTGTTGTCACATACATGTAAGGACGACTCACTGGCTTTGCGGCCGCGAATCGGAAGAAGGGACCGAGTAGACTGAGTTCTAGCACAAATGCTCACGACCTGACAAGATGTTTGCTTTGAGCGGCGTTCCTATAGGTAAAATACATCCGTACTCACGCATTTCTTCGATGACTCTCTTGAACTCATCCGCCACCTCATCCCATTTGCCGTCGCGTGCCATTCCAGGCTTCTTGCGTGAGGCTCGGAGAAGGGCGAATTTATAGTGGTCCGGGATTGAGGTGAACCGGCTCCAGCTCATAGCAGACAGGTCAAATACGGTTGCCCCTGCCACATTGTCACTCGCGAGTTTGTGGGGACGTGGTGTTCCGTCCGGCTGCAGCCTGTCGTCAGTGCTACGTGTCCTGTCGGCAGGATCGGATATATGCGCAGCCCCGAAATCCAGATGGGTCGGTTGACTTACTCGTTTGCTAGGTTCCGTCCAACCCCAGTCCCCTCCAGCACGCAACGACTCCTCCAGGAGCTCGTCGTCACCCAGCTGACACGCGAAAGCTACAAATGACCATGCGTTCAGCGGTGGATCAGTGCGTTTCCTGAACCAGCAGCGAAGATTTGGCCGGAGCGTATGCAGGACGGATTCAGCTTCGTATTTCTGGAGAAAGGCGATTAAAGGAGTGAAGGTCGAGAGTTCCACTTGCGTCTGCGGTTCCATCACCTTCTCTCCGTATAGAATCGCAAGGAAAATGGATATCACCGCAGCTGTCTCGAAAGTCGGGTCGGTGAGTTGAACCTCGTTGCCCAGCTCGTTGCTACCAATGGTCAACATCGACCGGAAAACGGGACTTTCCCATGTCTAGTCAGCACCTTGATGCGGATTAAGGCTTGAAAGGCGTCTGCAGGCTCACCTGGCTGACATCAGATGGTAACTGTGCACTCTGAAATGGACGTCATCGCTCGAGATAAGCACAACGTCCGCCTCATCCTCTTGATATCTCCGGTTCCAGTCGTTGATGTCGATATCTTTGACCCTGCCCAACCTGGCCTTTTGAATCTTAGCAGTCCGCCAATCTTTGAGCCCTGCCAATGTGGCTGTCCGTTTAGTCATCTCGTATTGCGACGGATGACGAGAGTGTCTCCGGTGAGAGGTGGGAGTGAGGTGTCGGCGAGTGTGGATCAGCCTTCAAAGTCCGGTCGGGATCGAGAGGTCACGCTGAATGTCGACGAATTAATGAGAAGGACGACGTGACGAAGCAATGAAGACGAGCAAGAAAGAGTGAGGAGAGAAAGAGTAAGAAGAGAACTGATGTTGATCATCAATCAGTCTGATCAACGAATCCTTTCTTCCCCATCACTCTACTACCATGCGCACGGGCCTCTTCGCCTCAGTGATCAGTGATCAGTGATCAGTCATACTACAGAGTGGAGAAAATGTGAACGTATCATGTACTATGCTGCATCGCGTTTGCGTGTATGGACGGGACTACAGTGACTGAAACCGACAAGTCAATCATAAGCGTATATATCGTGTGCAAAGCGTTAAGCAACCGTGTTCGTGCAAGGGACACCGAACAAATGAAGGAGTGAAATGACCCAATGCCAACCCCCATACCACCTCTACTGCCACATCTCGACCATCTCTCTAGCTCCCACCACCTCTTCCTCGATCACCTCGGCCAGGCCTCCAGCTCTTGATCGATGAGATCGCCTAGACCATCAAGGCAGTAGCATCCGACGGCGCGCCGGTACTGCCCCAATCCCGCCTCCATCCGCCCTCACTAGCGACCGGCCGCTGGACCATGCTCTCCTGAGGAGTGTACTGAAATCGCGAAGTGCTCATCTCGCCGTCGACGGCAGTGCGGTGGAGCAACGACGTCGAGCGAGGGAGGAGGATGTGGTTGAACCTGAAGTCCCATAGTGCCGCAAAGTTCTTTCGGTATGCGATCTGTACGGGACGTCCGTAAGCTAATGTCACGAAAGGCTATGTGGCAGAATCACTGCCGACGGGACTTACGATCGCGCATATAGTCCCGGTGACGGCGCCGCCGACGCAGTCGTACTGTCACATCAGTATATCAAGATCAGTCTCGCATCCAATGTTCAGAACACCACAGCAGTTAAGGCTAAGTAATAGTCGCACTCACCCAGTTGTGGAACTCGTCAATAGTCAACGAGGCAGCGATCAAGCTCGCTCCGAGAAGGGGTGCGATGGTCAAGATCATCTTCCAGAATCTAATCAGTGGTTCACGTAATCATGGTCAGTGTTGTTTTGGGATTTTCCCTATACACAGGGCTAACTCACGCCGCGCGGTTGTCGGCCATGACCTTGAGTTGGGCGTTGAAGTAGAAGAAGAGATAAACGAAGCCAGCAAAGGCAGCAGTCGAGTGGCCGGACCTGCATTGCACGAAGTATATCAGCTTCTGTATTTTCAAGCACGATATAAAGCTCACATCCAGCTTTCGAGAGAGTCGTTGATATCGTCCTCGTTACTGCGACGGCATCTTGTCAGTACACACTATGCGACTATACCAAGGTTCGCAGATAGGACTCACCCGGTGCAGACGGCGCGAGTGTACATTATGTTCTGGAAGCCATTTCCGCTTGGTGTGAGGCTACTGACGTCAGGCTGGCAGACGTCTGTTGGTCAAGTCAGCGTTGGACTCGACGATACAAAGATCTCATGATGGCGACTCACCAAGGAAGTGAGGTCTGTACAGAACACATACAAGAATGCAACGTCAGTTGCGATCGCAAATCAACGATGACTGATGAGTCGCGACATACCTCAAACCGCCAATCAACCATTTGTGGAAGACCTGAAACACCGCGGCAGTGATAAGACTCTCCAGTAGACCCATAGTGGTTCCGAGCAAAACGTCAAGCGATTTCAGGCGGATCTGGAAGAGGACGAAGAAGACGAAAGGCACGAAAAAGGCAATGAGGGCCGCGGCGTAAATTGGGATGATGTTCTTGCGGAGCTGCGCGGGAGGTCAGTGCTGAAGATTAACCTCTTTGTCCTTTGTGGGACGTGGGTATGGGTACTAACGGGGTAAGAGAACCTGTACGAGTGATCAGGTCAGTCCATGTGTGCTCGGTGATTGAATTGGTCTGGATGAGAGCTTACTGAGGGTAGGCGATACTTCCGTCGATGTTCTGAGCTCGCATTCGGTATCAGTACCTTGCATCAACGCACAAGAGCAAAGCAAGAGCAAGAGGCAAAGACGACGTGACTCACGTAAACTGGGAAACTCCTCGTAGGTGCCGGATCAGCCTCGTACACACCCAGCCCGATAGCGCCCATGGCAGCCATAGTAATCAGGTCAACAGCGTGCAGCCTGAGCCACCGACCAAAGGAGAACCCAGAGGTGAATTCGCCCCTGCGCTGGGTGCCGGCCCCTACGCCGGTAGCGCCAGACTCGAGCGCGCCGTTATTGGCGTAACCGGCGTCAGTGACGCCATGCTGCTGTTGCTGTCGCTGTTGGTGAGCGGCGGTGCCGCGTCCGAAGAATGAGCGTGCCCCAGTGCCTGATTTCTCGGGAACGATAGGAGCCACGGTGCTCGTGTGGGGAGAGGGGGTGGCCATGTTGTCTGCAGAAAAGCAGTGGAGAGTGGGAGTGCGGAAAAGACTGGGAAGTCAGGGGAAGAGAGGAAGAGAAGAGAACAAGTGGTAGAAGTTGGTTGATCAAGCTCAGAATCAAACTCAAAGGATGCACTATACTGTACACTACTGCGCTCTGCATAGTTCGATGACACCAGTACCAGTACTCTAGCAGCAGCAGCAGCAGCAGCACTGACGCGCTCTCCCCTTGTCCACTCCAAGTTCCAATCAGCATCATGCTGTGAAACGAAATTTACCAGCGAGTTGAATGACTTGGTGATTCAATCCAGGCACTGTTGCAAACAGGTTGTACACACGTTTCATGACGTTGGTGGCGTTGCCAAGCCTTTCCTTTTAGCTCTCGTTCTGGTTCTTGCCCAGGCTCTGGCTCTGGCTCTGGCTCTGGGCCTTCGCTCAGTGTCTGGCTGTCGCTAATTGCAAGCTGCACGCGCAGCGAGTTCCCCTACACCTCGCTTGTCAGGCGTGTCATTCCTCGCTCGAGTACCATGTCATCAGATCCCAAGCTCAGTACTGCAGCCTTACAGCTTTGCAACATTCCTGCACCGCGCCGGCTGGCAGGACTAGTATGCATTTCAGCACAAAGACAAGAAAACAAACGTAAAATACAGTATCTATCACTAATTAGGTTCGTTACGTTTCATCCAAGCGACGCGTCAATGTGGACTGCTGTAATCATTATCTCATCACCTCATTACCTCGTACCTTGTTTGGTTCGAGCTGCGTGAACAGCCATCCTCTGGCAAACTTCTAACTCTGCGCACCCGTTCACTGCATCGTCTCAAAGGTCTGATTGGCATTCGGCAGCAGCTTGTCGAAATAACTCGACCACGATTCCCAATCGAACGAGTTGATTGGGAGTCCGTCCAACAGTCCCGGGTCGAGAGAGTATTCGTTGCCTGCGCTCATACCGCCAGAGCCAGATTCGACCATCCCATACTGGTTTGTCTGCGAGCAGCAGCACGAGTCAGTATTGCGAACAGATTGACACATTGTGATAAGCGAGAAGCGAAGAAGAGAGGTAGGTAGATAAACGCACTTGTCCCATCGACTCCATGCCTTGGGGGAAACTGCTTTGCTCGTCAAAGTTCAATTGCGGATTAACGTTGCTCGCGGGCTCCATTCGCATCGCCTGTGGATTTGCCAGAATCGGATGCGCAGTTCTGGGATCTTCGAAGTCTCGCATCCCGCGCTGGTGGTCCGCTTGTCGACACGCGTTCGTATCCGAGTTCATCTGCATTTGGACGTTCTCGTCCGCCGCGTCCTGCTCGAGGCCTCTGTTTCTCGTCGCGTTCTCGCCCCCGGGCACGAGTAGCACGTCGCCGTCGGGCAGACCTGCGTGTTGTTTTGAAGCAAGGTCTTGAGCCACAAAGCGTCCGCCACCTGACCACTCGCTACTCTTGATGAAGGACAAGTTGCTGAAACCCTCCGAGCGAGGCGTGACACCCGCTGTAGGATTCGCAGGAAGCTTGCGTGGTCGTATGTTCTCCTGACTGTCCGGGTTTGTCTTGAGTGCAGCATCGTACAGAAGCGTCATTGTTTCACACGTTTTCCGTCGTATGCTCATTTGGTCTATGCACACAGCATATTTTAGCGGCGCACCACTTGTACCAGAGGTCAAATCGAGCCACTCACCAGGCTGCACGATGCCTTCCCACCTCTGCGCTGTCTCCTTGACCAATCTCAGTGTCTCCAACGCCTCCGGATCCTTGCGCCGCGCCCACGTATGATATTGGATCAGCGCACAACTTGTCGCAGCGTACGGATAGATGAAGATGGTGTCGAGCGCGTCGTCGTTCTTGTCCAGCCATACCAAAGCCTCGCGCGACCATATAATGAGCGAAGACCACCGTTCGATCGTCACGGAGAATGTGAGATGCGGAGGGTGCACGTGGGTCATTCGCATGAAGACGCGCCAGAAGAGGAACTGTATAGCCGCATGACCAAGATGCAGTAGGCCTAATCGTCAACATCGGCTATCAGATAGTCCCACTCACCTGCTACCGGCGAGCTGAGAGGGCCGCGGAAGCGTAATTGCTCTGGTAGATCGTCCCTCCACCGTGTCAAGTCTGCCAGCAGGTTTTCCAATTGCGAGTCGGTTGTGTATTTCAATCCAGTCGGACTGTATATCGTCTTGAGCACTCTACCCATCAGTATCGACAGCTTGAGATGCTCGGTCAACCCCATGTAGCTTGGTTCCAGTGGCCATGTACTTGGCTCGCCACCCGCTGAGATGTCGTATGGTGCCGGCAACAGCACGTCACAATCGAGCAGGTCGACCAGTAGAGGGATACCAAGCGCGGCGCCGTACCTGATACCGTCTTAGCGAGGGTGCCGAATGCAACAGAAGTACATACCATCTGTCCAGGATGACGCATGCTGCCCACACCCTTCTCCGGAGCTCGATATATGAGATATCCTGCGCACTCTGCGGTCGCATCGCAGATTCCCGATGTAAACCGATATCTTGCGCCTATAATGACGATAGTGACGATAGTGACGATCAGCTTGGCGCTTCGACGTGAGTGAGTCGAAGACATACCATCCTGATAGCGGCGCCTGTCCGCACTAAAGAGGCACTTGCTGTGGCTGCCGTAGGTTGAGCGTGCAAGTCTCCCACCTGAGCTAATAGGAGCTGTTTCGTCAGCGCTATTGACATTGATCAACTCACCAAAGCCTGGACGTTCTCAAATCGAGCATCGCTCAATACGTCGTTGGATCTTAACAGACCGTTGATGACTCCCCTGACGCTAGCAAAGACGTCTCGAGGGAATTGTCTCCTAGTTGCGCCTAGCCCGCAAATCGAATACAGCAGTAGCGGGCTTGGATTGGACTTTGCTGCGAAGTCCTGCCGTGAGATGATAGGGAAAACTGGGGCGACTTCGTTGAAGTAAGCATTGACCAGCAATGACATAGTCTGGGCGGAGAGGAGGGGCTTGTTGAGTCGATTATGTGACTTTGTGGGATCCTGCAGGTCGCCATCGGCCGTCCCTGTAGCGGTGGGAGGAGCTCGGACACGGATCAGGCCATTGCCGTCCTCCAGGACTTCCCACGAATTGTGATGCCGCAGGTCGTACGCTTCTGACGGGATGTTCGGGATCGTTGTATGCAAGAGGAACGCTATGGAAGTGGGGCCTGTCGTAAAGACAAGTATCAGGAGGGGTATTACAGGTCCTGGTGGTTGACGTACCTTCTATTCTGCCAGTGGTCTCGGGCTTGCTGCTGAGAGATCCGTTCTCGCGTGGCCCAGTCCCCGCGTACGTCGAAATCTCCGGTAGACCAGTTGCTCCTCGCGTCAGTACCTCGGTGGCTAACGGCGGTCCGTGAGAGTCTCCACTGCCATCTGCGTGATATTTGTCAGTATGTGGGGGTCGCCTTCGGACGTTTCGACCTACCAAGTGCCCTTTTCTTCTTGAATCGTGTCTCGGTTATAGGTAGGAAGAAGGTGCAATCCAAATCGTACTGCTTGCAGTGGGCGCAGATGGGTTGACCCTCTCCCTCAGTGTGCCCTTCTATGCGCTGGAGTATATCGCAACGGATCTTCTTGGTGCGCTACGACGCAAACCCGGTTAGCTGTGCAGAATGAGTCCGTCGATAGTGTACTCACGCAGGCGTCACAGGCTCGACCTGTCTTGGTCCGCTTCTCTTTCTCGCTCTCTGCCGGTGGGCTAGACGACGTACCGTCCTGCAAGTCCGATGGAACCAAGGACTTTTTCCGCTTCTTCTTGTTGACCATACCCGGACCAGGTCTGTCAACTCTCAACGGTGCATTCGCTGATGATGAGCCTGTCGACGGGGGTTTCTCCGGCGTGCCATTACCTCCTGTTTGCGGGGAAGTCAGGGAGGACATGGCGGATTTTGCTGAATGCGGTGTACTTGAGGGCGCCGGTGGCTGATATACTGGGTTGGTGATGGTAGGTTGTCCTGGCTGTTGATACTGGGGAGGAAGATTGGGGATGAAAGGGCGTGAGGATTGTGATGATTGGGCAGCGGGAATACCGTAGTCGGTCTGGTGCACGGCAGGTCCGTTATTATGGCCTTCGGGATACCAGTCTTGTGGGAACGTTTCGTCTTGCGCAGTGTAGGTCGGGATCCATCTGGGCGCAACGTCTGAGCTATTGGGATTGTTGTTGTGATTGACGTTGTGGCTATGACCATTGGTGCTGTGATAGGACGAGCTGTTATTGTTGCCTAGTTGATTATCGGTAGGCGGATTGTACATGACATGTGCGACGTTTGATCAAAGAATTGGGAATTGGCAATGGCAAGAGAAGCGTCAAGCGTCAAGGGGTGAAGCCACGTGTGTTTTGGCGCTGTGCGTCGTACTCGATCAGACAGCTATGCCGAGATCGCGAATCCAGTCCAATCCAGCTGAGAACATATACGAAGTAGGAGCGACAAAGGTGAAAGTGGAGGTAGGTCGGAGCTGCACTGGCAAGCGTGAGATCTCCGAGAAGCGCAGCGGGTCGGTTTGAGGACAAGGAACCAGCTGACACAGCGAGATAGGCGTAGAAATGGCAGTTGCTGATGAACTGTGTACTATCGGCTGTTCGGTGTATAGATGGACGGTGAATCTGTGTACTACTTACTACCAGAGATGCAGCTCGTACTCGTCATCAGTCTTCCGTCAGCGCTTCGGCTTGGCGGGCCCCAGAGTATGGAAGATGCGATAGCGATAGGGGGGATTTTGGTTAGGCGCGCCCAGTCGCATTCAGCGTCTTTCAACGAAATGTATTGTTTATTCAGTCCCCCTAATCACTTCACAAGCTCATTCACCAGTCCACCTGGCCAGTACCTCGTGGTCATCCATCATCCATCATCAACGCATCAACTCATCATTGTTCATATATCACTCCCCGATTCGTCTTCCTCTTCATTCATTACAATCATCTCTTTTCGCATCCTCTCTCAATATCACCCGCGCGCACCACCTCATATCAACCGATAAGCAATCATGTCAGGCGAACGCGGCGAGCAGACCGTCATTCTCCAAACCTCGGACGATGAGCAGTTCACCGTCAAGAAGATCGTCGTCGAGCGTTCGGCTATGATCAAGTCGATGATGGAGGGTGAGTCATGTCTCAGGATTCGTGTATCTGGTTGCGATATCTCTACCGGCCCTATCCTTGTTGTATACACCGCTATCAAGCGACAACAATGTTTTCGTCATCAGCGCTGCTCCTTCGGGTCAATTTGATGGTGACGTTGGTCAGGCTCGACACCTTTCCTCCCTGCTTGCTCTTCTGTATTTTCGCGTAACACGTTTTCTTCTTTGTGTCCTATTCTCGCACCTACAAACACTGTCTCGTCAAAGCTTTTATCCAGTCTTCAATCAACCCATTATTTCTCATTCTCTTGTACACCCAATCGAGTATCCGCGTACGGACCCGAGCTGACCAACTCTGATCAAATTCTCAGACTTTGGAGACCAGGAAGGCCAAGCCATTCCTCTTCCAAACGTGTCATCATCGGTTCTCACCAAGATACTTGAGTACTGCGACCACCACAAGAACGAGCCTCTTCCTGCTCCCGATGCCAACGATGCCGATGATTCGAGGAGGAAGACGAGCGAGATTGGCGAGTGGGACGCTCGTTGGATGTGAGTGGTTACGTGAACAAGCTGTACACAAGTGATGTGCTGACAGCACTTGCGTGCGTAGCCAAGTCGACCAGGAGATGCTGTTCGAGATCATCCTCGCTGCCAACTATCTCGACATCAAGCCTCTTTTGTGAGTACCGCTGCATTCTAATAGTAAGCATCACTGACGTGTCATGTTATGAATAACGTAGGGATGTTGGCTGCAAGACTGTCGCCAATATGATCAAGGGCAAGACTCCCGAAGAGATCCGGAAATTGTTCAATATCACAAATGAGTGCGTCAAATACAGTTCTTACTTCCACTTTGCAATGCTGACGGTCGGGTACAGTTTCACCCCCGAGGAGGAGGAACAAATCCGAAAGGAGAACGAGTGGGCCGAGGAGTGAGCTAGTCTCCTTTCACTTAGGTCAACATCAGCTGACAAAATCGCGTGATAGCCGTTGATCGGTATTACCTCGTAAGAACGGTGAACAAAGGCGCCTTGAAGAACTGTACCATAATCCTGTGATACCAAAGCAAAGAAACCCGCTTCCGCTCGTGCTCGTACTCTATCCCTTTGTTTCCTTTGGAAGCTCCATTCTTGTGTATATCATCCCTCATCCTTCACCCTTGTCGCCTCACTCTAATATAGAGGGTTACGTACGGCAATCCGAGATGAAATATGAACTGAGCATGTCGAATGAAGCGGACTCCTCAGACCTCTTATACCTGGACAAAACGAGGTATCTGCTTGCAGTCGCCGGGCGGTGAGACATCTATCGACTGAGCCGACTAGGCAATGCCATTAGATATCCCCGTGCCATGCTATATGCACTCGGCTTACTCGTTCTTGGGACAGATTAGACGATAGAGCATTAAGCATATGACTCGTGACTGATTTATTGCTCATTGCATAGATTAAGAGCTGCAATCATATTATCTAAAAGCCCCGTCCTATCCACTATCGCGTCCAATGTAAATGTAAATACAGCTATACTGGGGGTCTGCACAGCGTTCAACGTGCACTGTACGTATAAACTGATATGTCCCAATTAACCAGTGTCCCAAGAATCCATCCTTTAGGTCCGAATACCAATGCCCATCGAAGATCTTTGGCAAGTATCATGATGCGGGCGCAGGTGATTTTTTCGGGTGGATCGACGCTAGACTACGCATGATGAGCTCGTACCTGCGATGACCTCATCAGCGATACTATACGACGTGAGTCCGATGAAAGGTGAATGACTGACGTGAGCATCGTCACGGCCGAATTGGGCACAGTGCGAACCAAGTTTATTGACAGACCCCTGTAGAACCCCGACCACCCATCTTGTTTTTTGATCGACAGGAAGGTGTTCACTACTCCACCAGGCCGAGAGGCTATTCTCTTCTTGACATCTTGCACTGCAGCAGTAGCTGAAGCGGTAGCTGAC